>OMPJ01045627.1:0-33505 GCA_900312935.1 Carapus acus | reverse complement strand
TGAGTGATTGTGTATACACACAGCTAAAGGTATACACATACAGGTATATATGTACACATACACAGACACACACATAACACATTCACGCGCACACGCCATATATTTACACACATTTATACACACACACACACGTATAAACACACACACCTATACACACATGCACACACACACACACAACATCCATTATGCACGAATGTTATTGTTTTGTTGAAGCTCTCTCTGGAACAAACTGTTCCTCGGTATCCAGATGAATATGTGTTTATCTTGATATACACTACTCAAAAAAATAATAAAATAAAGGGAACACCTGAACAACACAATCTAACTCCAAGTCAATCACACTTCTGTTAAATCAACTGGTTCAGCCAGGGAGCGACATTCAACTGATTCATCATTTTCATTCTTATTTTTATCTAATTTTCCACAATGTGATGAATTAAGATTTCCAACTGGAATATTTCATTCATTAAAATCTTGGATGTGATATTTTAGCGTTCCCTTTATTTTTTTGAGCTGTATATTTATATCCTACTTCGTTCTTCACTTCTTTCATCTTGTCAGATTTGGTGTACAGTGGGGAAGTACTGTAGGTGTGTAAGTATTTTGCAGCACTGTGTGCTGTGTATAACTGTTCACCTCTTGTGAGCACGTCACCCTGCCTAAGTGCCTTTGAGCCAAACATAAATATAAACTAAGGATCACTGCGGATAAAATCTGTGGTCTCATTTTGCAGCGTTCGCGTTGCAAGTAAAAGAATCACTGTTAATTTTCAGTGGAATTAATGATTCTCCGTCTGAGCTGTAACACCTCTGAATCACACACACACACTCACACTCACACACACTCACACACACATTGATCAAGGTAATGGTGCAGATTTCAGATCCCAGGAGGGAGCTAATGTAGCTGCCAACCGTCCGGCGGCGGTGGCGGCGGCGGCACAAGGAGCCGGGTTATGAGAATAAATCTAAATGGTGACGCAAAAGCAAAGTGTTGCACTTTAACGGTAATAAATGTCCCTTTGCTCGCACGCATCAGAGCCTCGGCCAGAGCTGTGGCGTTCGGCGAGAACATTCATATTCATACGCCTGGATATGAACTCTGTCACAACCCCCACGCTCCTCGCTCGCCCTCTCCCCATCTCTCTCCCTCTCTACCGCTTTTGTGCTGTGAGCTCTCCGCCTGCTCGCGTCTACATGGTTTGTTTGTGTCCCAGACTATGATCAAAGAAATTGCGCCAGAGCTCGGCGGGTCTCAAACTGTATGGCGGGTTTATAGATTCATTCAATTTTGAGGGGGAGGAATTTGCTGGCATGTGAGCAAATGTATGTGTGAGAGACGACAATGTCGCCAATAACAGAATTTTTCCTTTACATTGAATGATGTCATGTCCTGACTGAGAAGAGAGTAGCACCTAGTGTGTATCATCTATCCATTTTGAACATCCCAAAGTAAAAACATTCAACCTCATGTATTCCAAAATAACCCTCTTTCAGATAAAAATCTTCACAATAAGTCATGTGGACTTGAAAGAGGAGAGATTAGGGCATCCTGTCATACCTTAGTCATTGTTTTGGTGTAAGCCAACTTTAAGCAAGAGCTACCTTTAGCAAATGTGATACTTTGGGGCAAGTTGTCTCAGTATTCTTGGGTAAAGTTGTTACATGTCACAACTTATCTCAGAAGGACGTGTCTGGAAGGAGATTAACTTTAAAACAAAGTGTGCTAATTAGCTGCTGTCAAAATGACATTTTGAGGATACTTTTACAGAAAATAACAGTGATTTTAGGGAGAGGGGAAAGAGAGAAGACATGGTCAGGATTTACAAAAGAAAAACAGAACATGGCAATGGCAGTGCAGCATCTGATGTGATGCTGAGGGCAATGAGGCAGGCGACTCTCGCTAATAAATCAATCAGGACCACTGCAAAGGACTTGGATGCACAACCCACCAATAGCTACACTCTTCCACGAGTGGGGTCATTTTTGACCCCAATTCAAATTCTCAAAATATTGAGAATTTTGTCAAAATGAACGAAAACATGAATTAAGAAAAATATTGCTTCACATCACAAACATGATTTACATGACAAAAACATGAGGAATAGCTGTACTATGAATATTACAATTTTTCTTTTTTAAGATTTTTTTAAAATTCTTAAATAAGATTTTTTTTGTTTTTGTTTTTTTAAAGAAGAATACCAACCCATGGGGTCGTATTTGACCGCAGGTGTGCATCTGAGGGTTAATGTCAGCGTCTGCATCTTGGCTCAATACTGCAAGAAATTCACCCCGGCTAGAATAGTGAGTCAGGCACCTGTCCTAACTACAGTGGTTGGGTGCAAATCACCACGGCAGGTTTTTAATGCAGAGTTGGAGCAGTGCATCATGTGCAAAGGGTGGCCCCACCAACAGTGTACCCCTTGCAAACCAGTCAAAATGTGCCAGAACTATCTCTGTGCCAGAGAAGTCTGACTAGCAGGGAAATTTGTTTGTCTGGTTTTGTTTGATTGTTGCCTATATAAATGGATCCTCAAGTTCTTGTTTGAAACTTTGACCACATCTCTGGACTGCTTTGAGTTTCATCATGAAACAATACTTTTCTTTTACAGTTCAGCTGAATCTTTTATTTCAAGAAAAGCAAACCGATACTCGAGGCTGAGAGCTGAAGACAACAACAGTTCCTATGGACCTCAGTCCAGTGCATTTCCATACTTTAAGAAAAAATTGTTGTTGGCCATACTCACTGACTTTTTCGAATGCAATGATGATAATTTTCATTGCCTGACTTCTGTGTTGATTTTCAAGTAAAATAAGAACCACCATAATTGTTTTGTCCTTGTTTTATGTGCACACTCTCCATAAAATTGCTCATAACTTTGCATTGGCATGAGATATGAAAATGATTTGAATACAAAATACATACTTGAAACATTGGTCTTTCATCTGGTGCACTTTTTTTTTGTAATCTGATCTATTGATTCCAAGATAGACACAAGAGTGTAAAAAGTGTGACAGCAAGCTCCAGTCTCCCCTTCATTCCAGCGGCATGAAACCTGCTGATGCCAATCATGTCCTTCTTTGTTCAAAACGTGTAAAATAAGAGTAAAATAAGGACGCTGGGCGCAGCCACTCCTGCCACACAGCAGGGGGCAGGAGTGTTGACATGTGGGCGCAGACAAATGAAAGACCACCTGAGTCAGCCGTAGAGTGTGGAGACTCATAATATCATATTGCAAAGAACGGAGAAACAAAAATACATCAGTACATTCTTTATGATGTAAAAGCCTGTTGTCATGGCAACTGGTGCGCGGCGACGCTGATGAGTTCCTGACAGGAATTTTAGCAACTACGGACCATGTGTCTTACCTTATTGAATCTAAAAAAAACACATACACACACACACACACACACACACACATACACACACACACACATGCTGCGCAACTAGACAACAGTTAAGGGGGGAATCGGAGGAAAAGAGTGGGAGAAAAAAAGGAAACAGTATGACATCTATTTGCTTAGAACGACGCAGATGAGGAAAAGATGATGATGACGAAGGACAGGTGGTCCAACACACAGCCCGGACTTCTGTCCTTCTATCATTCCTTATCTATCCTACACACACATTCCTACAAAAACACGCACACACACACATACGCCAGTTAATTAGCTGATGGAAAAACAAAATGCCAAACAGAAAAAAGGATGTGTGGTCAGACAGTCAGACAGACGGGCCCCGAGCTTTGGAGATGTTTGTCTTCAGATTCACTCACTCACGTGTGTGTGTGTCTGTGAGACACAAAGAGGATGAAACAAGAAAAATGACAGACTGCAGGCGAGGGTGAACATTTGGGGAGGCCGAGGAGCGAGCGAGAGCTGCTGGGGAGGGAGGGAGAAGGTGCGACGAGGAGACAGGCGAGCTCTCCAAGCGGAGCAACCGTGCCAACGTTTTATCGATACTTTGTCACCACGACGAGAGCGTCTCGGGCCGCCCAGACCGATTTCTGTCCAAAGCTGCTGCACGAAGCCTGCATCTCCTACTCTGGTTCTGTCTCAAAAATTGTTTTTCATATTGGCTGCCACGCCAACACAATGTCCTTGTGCACGTGTGTGTGTGTGCGTGCGTGTCTGTGTGTGTGATTTTGCTGTGACACTTGACAAGGAAACATCACAACAGCTTGGATGGCAAAAACACAGCCCGTTCTCTTCTCAGTATGAAAAGTAAATATCGATCTCAGAGCCAAATCACAGTCGCCACCACTCCCTGTGTGTCCTGTCAGGAGAGGTAAAAACAAAACAAAA
Source organism: Carapus acus (assembly GCA_900312935.1). NCBI lineage: Eukaryota > Metazoa > Chordata > Actinopteri > Ophidiiformes > Carapidae > Carapus > Carapus acus. The sequence goes on along the minus strand of OMPJ01045627.1, from coordinate 29,201 downwards.
CAAAAAAACCCAAAAACATCAGAAGGGCATTGTGCTTTCTGCTTCTAACATAAATTTCACTTATGTACTGTAACTGATTAGCTATGCATAGTATCAATGGGATGGTTTCTCCATAAAAATGCTACTGCGACAGATATGAAAAAATGCTTTTCAGATATGAAAAATGCTACTGCGACAGATCGAGAAGTGTGAATATCGCGTGAAATACAACGTGGCTTTCACCTCTACTGGTGAAGCTCCGCCCCCTGTTTGGTTTAATAAGATGCGCTTATGCCGTGCGTGGAGCAAAAACGCTCAGATCGGCTTTGTTCTGAACTTCAACCGCCGCCGACAGAGGCGAGGCGAGTCAGAGCGCCGGAGGACTTTGGAGAGGAAAGGAACACATCATAAAATATGGAACGCAACCATAAACAACATCCACAACAAACGCGGGCGTGGAGCTGTTCCGGCCTTCAGAACAAGGTGTTAGCTTAGAGCTGGCGTTGTTTAGAGGTGCGTGTGGGAGTGAGAGTGTGTGTGTGTGCGAAGTCTGTGTATGTGTGCATGTGTGTGTGTGGGGAGTTAGTGATCCACCTGCATCGATTTCTTAACAGCGTCGCTCCCTTTAGTACACGCAAAAAAAGGTGAAATGTGAATTTTTACAAATGGTTCCATAAATCATTTATGAGGAGACAGGTTGAATTAGGGTGCTGGGTGTGTGTGTAAAAAAATTGAGATGCAAAACGGGGTGGTTGACTGAGTGTGTGTATGTTTACTTCATACACTGCCCTCTCCTACTCCTTTAACAATATAATAGCTCATTATGATTATGAAAAAATAATCAAAATTAAGAGTGAGGGCGCTGCAATGTGATCTATTCATACACACACACGCGGCAGCAGCCCCGACCTAACGCGTAAATATTGCACCTCTCCACTCAACGCGGCAGAAGCACTATTTATAACTTGGCGTCTGGAGAAGATAAATAAATTACAGACGCGGCTGAAACATTCAGACGAACGGTTCTTTTCTTTCCTCCTCATTCCGCTTCCGTTTCTTATAATGGCGATAATAAAGCTCGGCTCACTCACGGCACCGCCACCCCTGCACCTAATAGTGACGAATGGATCGCACACACACATACACACACGCACAAATGCACACGTACGCACACACACGTGCGCACACCACTCTGCACTGCTCTGCCACCAAGTGTCACTGTTGCAACACTATCATTGCTTGTGTGTGTGTGTGTGTGTGTGTGTGTGTGTGCGCGCGTGTGTGTGTGTTGGGGAGATGAGAGGCAGAGGTGGTGGGGGGCTGCTTTTGTGTTTGTGGCTCTCGCTCATGCCTTTTCTCTCTCCCCTTCTCCCTCTCTATCTTTCTCTCTCTCTCCCTCCCTTCTTCCCTCCCCATCTCTTTGCAGGTCTGCCTAATTGCTGCGGTGGCGTCTCGTCCTCATTAGGCTCTCGACCTCTCTGCTCTGCGCAATGAGCACAGGTCAGAGTGGATCGGAGGCCTGCTCGCATACCTACACACACACACATGCGCGCACACACACATACACACACTTGACCCTTTATCTCGACTTTATCTAGTTGTCCGACCTGGATGTTCCCCGCTCCACACAGACACAGACACAGTGACACAGACACTCAAACACACACACACACACACACACACACACACACACACACACAAACACACAAACTCTGACTGATGGTGGAAATTGAATGATTGATTACAGATGGACACTGCTGTTGCACCACCTCTGCAAATTCCCCAAATATGGAGATGTGGACATCATTATTTCTAGTAGTGGGAGACAGCGTTCGCCATCTCTCCTGATTTCTTTGATTTCCTAAATCGGCATTTCACAAGATAAATAAATTACCAACCTATCTAAACACCAACTTTTACCTTATGTCTGTGTATATGGAAATTCGCTCACTCTCTTCCACACACACACTTGCCCTCACGCCCTGATTGTCCACATCTGCCTCACTTCTTCTCCTTTGTCATACGTTTAGCTGGCATTCTCTCCCTCCTCCCTTTCTCTCCTCTCACACTACCCACTCCATCTGCTGCTATGAAACATTTCTCGTGCGCAAAGCCGCACAAGTGGCGATAAACGCGCCGGTGACTTCGGAATGAACATTTGAGCGCTGACGTGGCCTCAAGTGTAAAGGATCGATAAGAGATAAAACATGATTTCAGCTGTAACACTAAATTAATATTCAGTGTTTTCGACTTTAGGCTCATTGTTACCTCAGGTTGGAACCTAAACCTTGTTTTCAGAAGGAATTAGTGGGGGTAAGACCACACACATACACATATATACACACACGCGAACACACACACCTTGTTGTGGATAATTTGACAGCTTACACGCTCCCTCGGGCTGCTGTCTGTTTGCCCTCAGATCTTCAGATAATGTTGCCTAAAGTGCACTTTGCTCCATAGAAAATGGGCTGAGCTATAAAGTTTGACCCCGCTGAGAGCGCTCAGCTCGCGAGGCTTTGCCGCGCCGCCCGGTCAACGTTTGCTGACACGATTTGCTACAATGCCAAATAAATCACAAAAATCGCCCGGGTGCTACAGGTGCTGCTGAGAGTATTTCCACAAACAAAATCAAACCAGACCTTAAAAATAAACTTTGCCGTTTAACAAATCGACTGCTGGCCCCGTCAATCGCCACCGTGCAGACTGGGCCTGATTCAAAGACTCCACACTGGGCACTGCAGTCGCAGCAGTGCTTAGCTGAGTCATATTTATACTGTATTATCACAGATTACTGATTGGCTGTTATTGGTCACATGTGCGGTCATTATTTTCGCATAATGACCGCTCGACTATCAATAACAAACCGCTGCAAAATCAAACACACAGAATTGAACCTGCTGCACGCATCAATCCGCGCAACGGCGTTTAGTTCCACTCTGGATTGTTTACAGACCGTTGCCCGCGTCACGCTTCTCCACAGAATAAACATGAGCAATTTTTAAATTATTTTCAACAGATTTGGGACGTATGAAACTTTGGATGCGTGGGGAAGTATGATACGTGTGCTTTAAGCCGCGGCTACAAACACACGTTGATGGAAATGACAGAAGCGATAACTCCGGAGTTCCCAAAGATGTCCCATTCACCTTGTCCAACTCTACCTTTAATGGAAATATTGAGTTTAATGTCAATACTGACTCTAAGTAGGCCGATGAGTATTTGTTTTATCCATTCATTTGACTTACAGACAGCAGAGTACCTGTAGCCCCTTACGGCACTATTTTCTTGCGCAGACAAAAGAAGCCTACACTATTGAGGAAAAATGAAAGCAGCCTTGTTATGAACAATTTCTGACAACTGTCTTACTCATTGATGTTTTAAGCGGTGTAATAAGCAGGATAATGTCCCTGTCGTCGGTCATTGTTGTTTGAACTCAGCCAACAATGACCTCCGACGAGTTCAGTATCCCTTACATATCACATACAAAGCAAGCGATAAGTACGACAAAAATCATGCATTCGAGCAAAACTTAGTTATTAACAGGCCAACCACTGCTACCAGCAGACACTACTGTGCACACTGAGTTTACATTGGCGACAGTCTCACCTCTGATTCCACAAATAAAATTCTAATCCGAGTGGATAGACGATAAAAAGAACGACTGCCAGTATTGTGTTCCTTATAGTTTTGCACCTTACATGAAAATTAAAACAGGCTTCAAATATCAATGAAAACAGCTGTCCAACAAGCCAACCACACCTCTACCATGCACACTGAGTGTATTTCAGGTCCCATATCGGCAACATTTCACCACAGACAGCCAGACATTAACACTGTTCCCTGTCTTCCAACAACCCCGACCACTTCCTCCATCAGCGTTCTGAAGCTCCACTCGGCAAATGATGATGATTTTGTGCGACTCATTGATCGTCTGTCGCGTTAAAGGTCGCGCAAACGGCGCCGCTCTTTTGTTTACCCAGATCAAGACACCACGCGTCAATAACGTCGTCAGCAGAGAATGCGAAACAAGCGGGGCCACTCTGTCACGCTGCCCCTACCGTCCAACGCCCGTCGAAGTCGCCTCTAGCCCAGCCGCCGCGACCCTGCAACAGGATATTTGATGGGAAGGCGATACGGCGGCACCAAGCACAGACTTCCTGCGCCCACTGGAAGGTGAACGACAGCTGGATTCTGGCTGAGTGTGCGACATAATCTGCGAGGGGAGGGACACGTGACGAATATCTGCGGGGAGAGGATGTGCCGACGTTTTATCGGCTGCTGGGAGGAAAGCGGTGGGAATTTGTTGGCAGTGATTATTTTGACATTCATGCAATAAAGTTAATGTAATTTGTGGTAGTGGGGTGTGAGGGAGTGAGGTGGGGATGATAAAGGGATGGAAGCGCCCCAATATTCACGCATTTTCCGCTTCATAGCTCATCTCGGCTGTAATCGGAGCGTGTGTGTATGTGCGTGCGTGTGTGTGTGGGCGGGGGATTTGGGGAGTGGGGCAGACAGACGGCAGCTGTGAGTTGGATCTCTAGGGGGAAAAAAACGACAGTAATTTGCTTCCTTAAAACCAATATTAGATTCCTATCTGTGTGCGGCATTCAAAGGGAAAATAAAAGTCTGCGGCGAGTCTGAGCTCGCTCAGGCTTACAGGAAGTCTGAGCGTAAATGAGCACCTTTCACAAATGGTGCAGATGGAAACCCGACCAGCTTCCTGTTCTGTGAAGCCCTGCATCATTTTCTGTAGACCCTGTCAGCACAATTATACAACATTAGAAATTAAAATACACCAAACCATTTTTGTTTGTTGCATCATATTTTGTTGAAATGTCGTTTAAATTTATCGGTGCATCGAATAAGCTGACAGAAAAATGAGCTACAGCCTCATTTGGCCATTTTTTAGAACAAAAGACCCTGCAGACAATGACCTGCTTTGCTCTATGACAAATAAAATACACCAGTGGGAAAGAAAAAACACTCTCCCAATGCGTCTCTCTCTCACACACACACACAGTTCCCCCGCTCTGCAACAACTCGCGTCTGAAACGACTGCGACAGATGAGAGTCAGGTGACCAGGCGTCGCGGCTGCCGGCCTTCGTTGCCTCGGTGGTGCCGTGAAGGTTTTTACAGTCGTCACAGCTTGTAAAGCTGCACTTTGCTTTCATTCAGTCAGAGGCAAAAAAAAAGGCAGGAGCCACGATAAAAAAGAGAGAAATTGGCTGCGTAACCTAAGCAAGTCCCGCACACGCATGCACACATGCTCACAGGCACTGTATACACACGCTCTTGGAGGCTTTCCACCCTGCGTCCAGCTCTTTGTCCTCCCTCCTCCCTCCATTCCTTTTCCTACCTGCACCGATGCACGCCAGCAATCTATACACAGGATTTAGCGAATGAAACAAAGCCGACCAGCGAATCAAACATCAAAACCTTCATCATCTGAGGCTCTTTTCATGCCAGTCCTTTGATTCGCTTCTATACGGAGACTTTCTCTACATCACTTCATCTGCCGCTCTCTATTTTCTTTCTTCTTCTTCCGTTTTTTTTGTTTTGTTGTTGCTGCTGTTGTGGAGTCTTCTGGGAGCAAAAGGCAAAAACGCTCCAACAAACCATGAAAACGCAACCTTGTATCATTAAATCAAATCAACGGGGAACAAATTTGCTCGAATACTTACATCCTGCCAGAAAATGACAAGAAGCCGGGCCCAAAACAAATCCGGAGGAGAGGAGCGGTGGTGACGAGGAGAAGGAGGAGGAGGAGGAAGAGGGCAGCCGTTAACAAGTTAACAGCGAAAAACGCAGCCAAGCGAGATGAAGTCCTCGTTCAAAGGAAATCGATTACACCCAAAAACAATAGAGGTGATGGTTACCATCGGTCGGAGAATCCTCCATCTCTCCCCCACTCCTCCCTCCGTTTGTCTCCCTCTCTTTGTCGGTAACGTTTCGTGCTCCCCGTATCACTCCCAGGTGATGACAGGTGACAGGAAGTTGGATTCCTGTGTTGTGTTTGCAGCATCGCGCTTGTTAAATTGACGCCTTCTCCGCTTTCAGACACGCTGGTGTGTGTGTGTATGTTTGGCGTATGTGACTGTCTGATCCGTTACACGGCCTCGGGTGTTGGTGTGGTAAACAAATGAAACGCCTCCTAGTCTGCTTAAGCGCGGGGAACCTTATGATACCCGGACAGGATATACGCGTAGCGGGCAAACACGTAAACAAACCTCAAAAACAAGCGGGAGTAAATTCTCATTGGGATGATTAGGGGCCTAATCTGCTGCTGCTTAGGTGTGTGTGTGTGTGTGTGTGTGTTGTGGGGTATAAGGTGGGGGGCGCTGTGTGTGCACCTGCATGTGCCTAAAGGTGCGCGCACGCCTGTGTGTGTATGTGCGCGTGTTTGTGTGTGTGAGATAGACAAACCCAGGGGTCCGTTTATCTAAGCTGACAGAAACAATTTACGGCACTGCCAAATGGAAAGCAGAGCCGCTCACACTGAGGGTGAACTGGAGGGTAACGGGGTGGTGGTGGTGGGGCAGAAAGAGAGAAAGACAGTGGCATTAAAACGCAGCCCTGAGGCGCTCCGCATCTCTCACACACACACACACACACACAGACACACACAATGACCCACCCATTCTTCCATCTACAGTATCTATTCATACATCCAACTATCCATCATCATGTCAACAGGTACATACCATCTATGCAGCCATCCATGCATCCCTCCATCCATCTATCAGTCTATGTATTTAATGTGTGTGGGTTTGAGTGTATGAAGTGTTTTTCCCCAGTTCACTTTAGCAGATTTGACTCCTTCAGCCTCAATTAATTCATTTGTTTGTCGATTTTTTTTCTTCATCTGCCACTTACCAACATCATGGGCCCAGCTCAGAATCTATCAATCAACACTTTCACTCTCTGTCAAATATCTACTCGAGCTGTTGAGCTACTTGTCGATACAAAGATCCGCGCTCATGTTAGAGGGGATATTTCGTGTTATTTAATTTTTTGGCTAGATCAGTCTACAATTTTATTATTTAGTGTTTAATGTTCATTTCTTTTATCCATATGAATGCAGCGTTTATGAGTGATTAGCAATGATCTTGATCTTTCTTAGCTCCTTTGCTGCTAAAAAGGAAATCACATCAGAAATTACATTTCAACACAATAACAGGCTACACACACGCATGCGCACGCTTGAGATGCTGAACAAAACAGGAAATAAGTAATTACTTCTCCACAATATGCCTAAAGTTCAGGCACAAAGCTGAGCAATTAGGAAAATCTGAATACTGTACTGGGAAAGTCGACCTCTCCTCACACAGCCTTTCAGGAAACAAAAGCCAGCTATTGGTAAATAAATGAGGCCGGCGGCAGCGGCCGGCGTCTGAGCCGCGGACGCTCACACAGCAAAGGCCAAGTCAGGGATAATGAGCGCACAATAGTCGCAGCCAGACGGCGCGAAAACACACACGATTAACACCAGAGTGGTCAAACAGCAGCCGGGAGCATAGTGTCAGAGCACAACCGCCATCATCAGTGTGCGTCTCTCTCTCTCTCTCACACACAAACACACACACACACGCGCACACACGCACCCACACACACCTATGGGGCAAATGAGTGGGTCGATGGATCAGACTGCAGTAGCCTTGACCAGGTCCCAGGACAGAATGAATGCAATAGTGTGTGTGTGAGTGTGTGTGTGTGTGAGAGAGAGAGAGAGAGAGAGCATGTTATCATGTGCTGTTTGCTTCAGTGCTGCAAATAGAAAGTGGATTTTTTTTTCAAAGCAATTTCCGACCCTTCAACTCCCTGAAGAAAAGAAAATGAAGTAGTTCAAAAAGAAATACAGAGGTGAGAAATACTTCCGTGTTTATCGTTTCTAAAATATATTCTAGAGTTCGTAATAGTATCTAATACATATCATACACATAAATGAGGAATATTGCTTTATTGCATCCACGTTTTTCTTTCATATCTGCTTCCAAATGATGATTTGATGCTGCTGATGGAATGATGCTATTGCAACTGTTGCCCCAACCTCAAGAAGACAGCTTATTAAGATTTTTTTTGTAGTTCAAAAATACTGATAGACTTGAGAAAGAGATTGAACGCATTGCTCAAGGGCACTTCTGAATCACTCTACAAAGAGCCTGGGATCAAACCAGCAAGGCGTCCTCCTAATACTAGCAACGACGAGAACTACATAGAACATACAATATACATATCTATATATTACAGGAAATGTTTTTTTTTCTAAATTTGACCTTCTGTGGTCATTTCTACAAACTCGTGGAAACAAAATTTTGCCGTCTCAGGTGACTTTTTTCCGTGTTGCATGCACTGATCTAAGTAGATGCGAGAATAAATACAGATTCTGTTCACACTGCACTTAACATTTTGAAGGTTATGCTCCGAAAGTTGAACGCATATATTTCTGGTGCACAATCAGGCTCATTGACACCAAAAAAAGACGGAGTGTTTCCCAGGCAGAACTTTCTGACACAGAGACAAAATAAGGAATAAATAAAACCTCCGCTCTCGACATCTGCGAAATACACACAGACAGATTAAGTGCGGTAGTTGAGAAGTTTGGCGGAACTTCTCCGCGTGTGTTCACAAACAGCAAGTTAGAGGGCACAAGGAGGGTTAGCGCGTCTCCGCCTACATTGCCGGGAGTAATGGAGAAACACAAAATGCAGCTTGGAGAGGGTGGAGGGGTCCCTGACAGACCCTGTCTTCCTCCACCAATCTCTCAAAACCTGAAATTAGAGTGCACATGATTGCTCTGCACTCCTGCTTATGCACAGGCTCGCTTACTCGCTCTCTAACTCACTCGCTCACCCAGCCTGCTCCCTTTGTGTTGCATTATGGCGACCTGAAGGAAACACACTCGATCCTTTATTCCAATGGAAGAAGCCAAACGGCAAAATCCTACTTTTGGGGCTTTATTTTGGGTGTGACTTCTTTTTGTATCAACAACATGGACCAATGATCCTGAAAGCAGACGTCAGAGTCAGAAATATTACAAATAAAAAAATAACTACAAATAACTTAATGTTTACAGGATGCGATGTGAGGGAAGTTGGACCTTAGTGCCTTTGTACTCGCAGTTAAAGCTGGAGGTGGTTTGTCCCTTTGATCCTTAGTTTTCTCCTGAAACCACTGAGCATGCACACGACAGATTTGAAAGCTGTATTTCTGATGTTGACAGTGAGTAGTGGGTCTACATGGTGCTTGCTTTGACAGAATCAAGAAAATGATCATCAAGGAATCTTTGTTTTGTGGTAAGTCCCAATCCACATGTATTTCAATCCGATGATTAAGATATAAATTGTTTGAAACCCTGCATAATAATGGTCATGACATTCAATATATATCTAATACCATATCAATTACATTCGTTACAACATGCTAACAAACAAACAAAAACAGAAATAGTATACAATATTATCAAAAAAGTAAATACGATAAGAGCTTTAATGATGAAAAATGTGTTGGCAAACACACACACACACACACACACACACACACACAAACACAGTGTTGACGCCACCGTTAGAGATGTGAGTTTGACTCACTAAAGGCACTGCCGTCGTCTTAATTTAATTATGTCATTTCAATTAAGGTCATGTTGGGCTCATATTAATGGTAGAATGAAGACATCGGGGGGATTGTGAGTGTGCGTGTGTGAGTGTTGGGTGTGTGGCCTGTTATCGAGCGGCTGTGTGGATGTTAACACTCCAGTCTGAGCCACCATCATCATCTCGTCCTCCACAAGTTGTCACACTTGCCAGAAATACAATGGGCCATTAATTTTTATGGCCTCTGTCTTTGTTTACATCCGTCTTTCTGCCTTGGGAGCAGAATAATTTGTGGAGACGTGGCGGGGAGGGTGAAATTCTAAGAGCATTACAGAGGGGGAGATGATTGACGTGGCTAGCTTCTTCCTGAGGAGCAAATCTATTGAATAGTGGGAGAAAGGCGTGCGATTCAGCGGGAGTGATTGCAGCAAGTTCATCCTCTATGCATTTAAACAGCTCACTAAAAATCTTTCCACAATCAACACCAGCATGCTCTTGTGTACAGAGGAGGAAGAAGAACGACCAGATGAGTCAGAGTGAATCAATAAACTTGTAACCAGAAATGAAAACGGTGGAGGAAGATACACAGCGCCACTTCCACTGCACTGAACATAGACTTTGGTGCGGCTGTCAAAGGCTGGGAACCGTCCGGAAAAAGGCTTTGGTCGGCGTACACTTTGCCTCTCGGGTGATGAATGTAGACAGCAAAAAATATAGCGATGCTTAGGAACTAAAATCTCTTTCCTGCAATACAGTTTTGAGGAACAGCAGCGATCACAGAGTCTGAAGCAGGTACCCAACAGGAACAGGAAATGAGCCTTATACCCAAAGCGGAATGGTTCGGGGTGACGGTTAAATGGAAATGCAATGTCAGAGAAGCCCCTGGAAGGTAAGGAGAAAAGCTAAAGTCTAAAGAAAGGGTACAGATTTAGAAACACTCTTTTTCCTGGAGGAGATAATGTAAATTTAATTCATCTGCCCCTGCAAGCAATTGTAAAACTGTTGAAAACAAAAGAGAACCATTATATCAAAGAAAAATCTTCTATAAACCGAAGCTCTGCAAGCCTGAAAAATATCATTGCTTTTCTGAGAGAATTGTTATGAAATGATGAATGAGTTGAAAGCACAGTCAGGTTAACAATGTAATTTAAAAATGTATCAGAAGGTCATTCTGAGAAGTACAAAAGGCCTTCTTAGTCCACCACGCAATCAGACCAAGTTAACTATTGGTGGGATATGAAAAAATCATTCAGTTCTTCTGAAAGACGTCCTGACAAACATCCTGTGTTGCCCTTTTGTCTGTTTTCATCCACATGACAGTGTTCATCTTTAAACGATCACAGAATTGTTTCTACTGATTCACTGCAACAACGGTGCTGCTGCCTCCTGAGTGGGAACATAGGAGGAGAAGTAAAAATAGTCAGGAAGCGAGGTGAAATCAGAACTGAAGCACCTGTGGTGGTTCGGGACCTAAAAACAGAAGAGAGGGAGGTTTACGATTCATCCTAAGCCGCTATACATGCTCTGTGGTGAGCTAAGAAACTGTATGCAAACGATCTGGGCTTGCTTTACGGTAATGTCCTCTAACCTCCATACAGAGCCGCACTCACTCTCACACTCGTGCGAACAAGCACACACACAGATCTTTTCAACCTGGGAACAGTTCGCGAGAAAGATAAAGGAAACGGCAAAATGCATAGCAACGCAAATGAAAGCGAGTGGATCTGGCTGCCCAGCAAGGCAAGACAAACGCACAGTACGCTGCCTAATTCTCCTTTTTAATTACAGCGCACAAAACACCACTTGACAGGCAACCGAGGCGAGAAAATTCACATCTGTCATTGTCGTGGGGTGTTAGGAAAGTTTCTCACAAAGAGCCTTAAGGTCCAGCACAGCACACAAAGATTATCAGTAATCATGTGGATGCCATGGACCTGATTGGGCCCACGCAGCCGCTAATAAAAGGTTTCCTCCGGCTTTTCATTTCCATCTTTACCACAAAGTCGATGGCTTTGGCCGGCGTAATGAGGGTATTTACTCTCCACAAAAGAAAAAGAAGATTAGAGTGACACAGAATGGGATTATAAGGAAAGTAAGAGCAATGGGAGAAAATCACAAATGTAAAATCCCTCAACGTGTTCAAGTCGCGGTCGACAGTGTCTCTGTTTACTCTCCACCGCGCCTCATTCCTGCGCTGCTCTTTGTTTCCCTCCCGCACATCCTCCTCTCCCTCTCATCCCTCGCGCTCGTCCGTTTGTTGCTGCTGCAAAACAAAAAACAGGACGTCAAAGACATCTGGAAAAAGGAAAAGCTACTACAACAGTCCTAGTACTACTACCACCAATACCACTACTTGTACTACTCCTACCACTATGACAACTACTTCTACCACCAGCACTACGACTACCACTATTTCTACTAGTACTAACACCACTACCACTAGCACTACGACTACCACCACTTCCCTCACCACAACTAGTACCACTATTACAACACCCACGACCACTACCACTACTTCTACCACTATTGCTAATACTGCCAGCATCAGCATAACAACAACTACAACTACTACCATCACCTGCGCAACTACCACGACGACTATCATCACAATTAGCAGCACTGCTACCAATTTACTCTTCTATCTATTCATTATATTTTGCTGTTCATTGATGAATGTATGGAGGAGCCATAGCAATGAGGTGGTTTCTCGTTTGAGTCTGTCTCCCTTTCAGTGCAGGACATTGAGACCCTCACTGCTTCTATAAAAGAAGATAGGGCATATGAATAGGAGCAACTACTCTCTGGATTGCTACTTCAATACAATTAAACCAAATTAATATTCTTACAACCTCTGGCACTAAAAAAATCTATGCAAACTTATCTGATGAATAATGAATTTAAAGGGCATTTCAACATGATCCCTCACACATTACCATCTATAAAAGGATTTAGTTAGTAGACAAGCGTGAGGCACCAAAAAAGCAGCAGGTTTTTTGGTTCCTTTTGAACAGAAGGACAGAGAGGCGAGACGCTTGCCGTTAAGATGGGCAGAAGTACAACGATAACAATCGCGTTGATGGCACCGGCCCGGCTGAGGAGGTGGAGCATCCATCAGAAAGGGTTCAGTTCCCAACAGCAAAGTCAAAGTGTCCCTTGGCAAAACTCTGTACCCCTTAATTGCTCAGCAGTGCCTAACTCAACACCCAAAGGTTCTCACATACTGAGGCTGGGCCTTATACACAGAGGTTATTTCCATTTCCATCCATTAAGAAACATGTACTTACACTGTAGTTACATTTCAACAGATCCGTGATTTATTCAGGGAACGAAGCGCAATCAGTTCAAACAGTTCATGTCGCACTACAATTATTGCTACTATTTGTACACCTACTGGTGCTTTCTGCCAGAAAGTGCTGCTGTGAGTTCTTTGCAACAACAACAGTGTTTCCAAGTAAAACAAACACATCAGCTACAAGTTTGTTGTGGAAAATCGCTTTTGTGGCCTCATAGATTTTCTGATGGCGAAGGGTTTACACTCTGTGACCAGTTGCTTATGAGACTCTGATTATAGTGAGCCGGGCATCAAGTGACCACTAAAATACAAAGTCACTTAAGCATCCAGGGATGTCAAGGACGGAGAGGAGAGTGTCGTAGGAGGACCGATAGCAAAATGAAATATTGCCGACAAAATATAAAACCCCCAGAGAAGAGACAGATGAGGAGAAAACAAGTCCATTGCTGGCTGAGGTGCTCCGTCCTGAGGCAAAGACGATACCGAGGCAATTTCAGCTGGAATTTAAACTGCCCACTTGTCCCTCTTTCATGAGGCTGATAGAATCAGGGAGCAGAGGGCTTGAGAAAAGGTCATCGATAAGACCCACCGCTCTGATGATACACTGGGAATGGCAGAGAGGTAAAGCTCCCCTCTCCCCTTCACTCAATCACACACACACACACACAAACACACAAACACACACACACACACACTACAGAGATGAAAATGTACTGTTTGCTTGAGCTAAAAAGGAAATCGGTTGGTATAGTTCTGATGAAAACACAGGAGTTGAACTAACGGAGAAGAAAATTCAAATTCATAATAACAAAAAGGGAAAACAACACAATATCTTATATATGATAACTCAGTTAAAGGCCAATGGCAGCCCTCGGATTCCTGTGCCTGTATCGAGTTTCTTGAAAAATAGATACAACTGACACCTTGGCTCAGGAGGGGATTCACACAACAACATTTTGGACAGGGCAGCAAACTCAGTTGTTCCTGAAAAACGGAATGAAAAATGAATGAGAGCTGACTGGATATAAATGTAAAATATAGACATTGCATTACCAAAACCGGATGAAACGCTGCCAAAGGCTGAAAAATGGATGATATGGAAATAAATATAATACACACAATAAGATACTTGATGTAACTCTGCAAAAAGCAACCGGGCATAAAATTAACTGAACAAATCAAAAGATAAACGTTCATGCACATTTGTCTATTTCATCTTATCGGTAAGTCACAGTGTTGCACAGCGTTACAGTATTGCAAATAAATTAAAACGCAAAGGATGCAGAGCACCTATCAAGCTTGAATGACTTGGGATTTGGAGATTGATTCTCGGCGAAGTTATTCTTCATTTCTGTCTGAGCATTCCCTCTATACGCGCTTCACTTCTCCACGCAGCAGACCTGTTTTTGATAAGCTGCCATGTCAAAAAGTCAAACAGTGGGAATGTCTCTATGGTACCTGAGCTAAGACACGGTGTCCTGAGATTGCTGTGCTCAAAGAGCAGTTGGGCAAGTTTTGATGAGGAGCGGGTGGCTCACCGGTGTCCCACAGCAGGACACGGCGGCATCGCAATGAACCAATCAGCCTGCAAATGAAATCAGTGGGAAGCTAATAATATTCCTGCTCCTCTGCCGTCACTGGCGACAGTCAGTCATCTGACGCAGACGTCCTGTCATCTCCTCCCCGCAAACAAAACGCCTGCTCCTCTTTTGGGGCCGCAGATTTTTGCCTCAGCACCGGGCGTGACGGATCGACAGCGGGACAAATGAAGTAGAACAATATGAAGCGCTGCCAGCAGGTGAGAATATGGATCTGCCCCTGCTGCTCGTTTCTCTGCCGCACCGTGTACATCAACGCTCAAACACAACAAGTTTGCAGAGTGGAAAATGTCAGCGCAACGATTCATCAGCCGCGTGTGTCAAATCTGGAAAACGCACGTCCACAATCTGTCAACAGAAAATAAATATTAGCAGTTATGCGTTTGTCCCACTGAATGTGTTTTTTCATCATCACTGACGTGCTGACATTCATGACATCATGAATGTCACAAACGTCTTTCGTAACTTCTTCTCAACGCCTTCCAAACATAAGTGGGACACATACACTGCGTTCCAGGGAAGTGAACCTGTGAATCACGACTTCAAAGTCACGAGTTACGACTTCAAACCGTTCCAGGCACCACTGTCTGCTATTGGCCGTCATTTTGTGTACAAAACATATACTGCATGACGTCGAACGAGGAAGTTGGAGCACGTTGAGTACAACCGAGGTCAAAGGCGTGAATTCACAGGTTTGGTTGTAGCCTCGCCCACTTTTAACCAGTAAATCACTGGTTACGGATAGCCTGCAACACAACATTAGTCAAGCTACAAGTGCTGAGTATCCGCTTTGATCACAGTACTTGAATAAAGGTACTTTAGATGGCGGACAGAGAGGTCACACATACTTCTCCGTTCATCTCTGCCTGGCTCTGACTCTGTCTTACCTCCTGCGGGTCAAACACTCTGTGTTTTCACAGCCGCCGGCGACGCAGACCTCCTGCTGCTCTGGATGAATGCAATCTATCATTTTACCTCTGCCTGCGCCGATTGCCTCGGTTTGTCTATTTTGTGGGAAAACCCGTGGGTGGAATAGCACGACTGTGAGACAACCTTGGCCGTAAAAGTCTCGATGTTAGTGACCTTTCCTCTCGGATCGCCGTTAGGGCGGGGCTACATTGATTAAAGCGGCGTCTTTGAGGCTGCTCCCTGGGTCCCTGCAGCACTGCGTACCCCAGGACCCGATGAGCGGCGCCTGTGTAAGTCATCCTTTCCTTCATGGCCCCAAGTGCTGAGGCCGCGCACGCACGTGATGGAGCTAATGAGCTCTGCGTCTGCCTGAGACGGGGACAAGATGTCAAATGTAATCCTGACGGAGGAAGTGTGAGCTACATGTAGACCTCATAACCACCACTGTGGTGCCCTTGAGCAAGGAACCTGAACAGCTAATCAAGAAGGGATATCCATCCATCCATCCATCTATCCTCAACACAAATCTATCTCCCTATTTGGCTTCCTGTATCTTCATCTATCATTCATCCATCCATCCATAATTCTAAAAAACGTAACCACTCTGAGGTTATGTTTCAGTTAGTTTCTGGTCGCCTCGCTTTTAGATGTGTTTTTGCCTCGTCAGTCAAACCAGGTGTGAGTGGTTAACACCAACACTCTCTTTTGTATTTTTCTGATGAGCCAATGTATCGCCTCAGGCTGCAATCGATTGCATCTTGTTGTTGTAATTATGTGGAAAATCTAACACTTACCACCACTTACTGGTTGTTGTGTAAATCACATGTTCTGATGTCAACGATTCCTTCTGAGAAGTTTAAAAAGTTCAGGGCAAAATACTAAAAGCAACAATCTCGCTTTAAATAGTGCTCAGCATTCATACAGACCGCTCACATTGTCTCCGCCCCGAAAAGAGGAGCAAGCCTGCATCCCTCCCTTTACTCTCCTCTCCTCTCCGCTCGTCTCCTCTCCAGATCAAACTTGCCTCTGCTGGCAAAGTGGTGGCTAAAACTGCATCTATCATCATCTACCTGAACTTTCCCATTGAGGTCAGCGCACCCTCTCAGCTAGGATGCGCCGCTACAGCACTTCACAGAAACACTCCACCTCTTCAGTTGGACTATTTCTCCGCCTTTTTCCAACCATAAAGACAACACACAGAATCTATCCCACACACAACAAATGAAAAAATAAACAAAGAGAAAGAGTGTCTAACAGAGAAGACCAAGAGAATCAACTTTGAGCAGCTCCAGGTCCCTGAGACAACACACCCTCACCCGTTTACTTAATGAGTCTGCTAACACCCTCGGGAAGTTAAATTCAATAGAGATAAATGTTTCACCACTTGTCAATATTTCCTTTTTATCAGCTCGACTGCAAGACACATCAATCTGATCTTAGACGATAAAGATGTAACACGAAAATTAACAGCATCAGAAAACAACACCCTCTTATAATCTGGAGAGAGTGAATCACTGTTGTCATCGGCATTGCCTCGAAGACTGATTGGAAATTCTAGCCAGCCTGAGGTCTTCAATTCTGCAGCAACAGTGGAGCGACATCAAGGGTCAGTGGGAGTAGTTTTTTCGCAGGGAGGATGCCACATCTATCGCCGTTAGCGACCGTTTGCCGCTCATAATCACTAACAGCGGCTCAGCCGGTGTGTTTGGGGTGCAGGATTAATGTTGCGATAAATGTTAGCAGGTCTGACTCTTTGTCTCACTTTAGTGACGAACACGATTCTCGTGCTGTCAGTGAAGGCATCATGCAGCCTGTGTAATCCTGCCCCCAAAATGTCAACATATGCGCGGTTACGAGGCCGCCTTTGTCAAAGTGAAAAGGGGACGCCAGGGAGTAGAGAACAGGAACGGGGAGGCAGATTGAGAGAAGGAGCAAGCGCAGAAACAAAGAGACCATTAAATAATTAACATTCTGCTTAACATTCCCCTCGATGACTCTGTGTCCATGTCATTTTTAGAGTGGTTGCATGTTTATGCACAGCTCTTTAAAGTGCCTCAACCTGATGTTTGCTTAACAATAAAGGAGACAATGATTCCAAAAGTGGATCTGAGTAGCAAGCAGCGGCAAATATGAAGGACGCCTCCAAGACAAACAGTGCGAGCCACTGAGCACACCGCTTTCATTTGAGTGTGGCAAGCGACAAACAAAGCCATCTTTAATTCTCCGCCACTGATGATGGCCTCCTGCGAAAACAGCTGGTGTCTGAGAGGCAGTAGCTGGTGGAAATGAATCAGACATCTGATAAATTCAGCCCGAGTTTCAGGAGTATCACAGAGGATGTTCGGGGCCGCCCGATGTCCAATTCAAAAACGACACTGTCTTTGGTTCAAATCTATAAGCCTATGTCAAACTATGAGAGGAAGATCAGCAAAATCTATGTGATATCAAAGTGGTACAACCTGCCAGAACCCACAAGTTGCGCAGACAAAGCCAGAGAACATGAGTTTGAGGCACGGCAAAGAAGGCCAGTCATTTCGGGCCAGCCTGCTTGGGCAAAACGAGCAGCCAGACGAAAGCAGCCCGTTTCCACTTTTAGTTATTTTTTTGTTTTGTTTCATTTTTTAGGGGGCCTTGCGGGGAGGGTGGGATTGCACATTGTCTGAGAAATACCAAATCGCCAAAAAATTCACTTCAGGTTTGCCATGGAGGTATGTTTCGGGGATACTTTTATTATTTTCTCTGTTGCTTTCAAGCAGTACAGAGCAATTCCAACTTTGTCCAGACATCAGGTATAACTCATAGAAACTAGACCTCACCAACCATAATTTTGCAATTACTCATAAATTCGACATCACGCTCGTGTTCCACAATAACACTGTCTCGCCTTTTACAACGTTTTTTAGGGGAGTAATCAAAGCTGGCATGTGAGATGAAGAAACTGAAACCTTTACAGGCCCCAATGTGTGCGAAAACAAAGTAGAAATGGCTGAGTTGGCCTCTCACGGGTTGTGTTTGCCAAACATCATCCAAGATTGTCCCCATCAGACCGATGAACAAAAAGGTACCTGATTCAAAAGTAGCTGCATGCTATCCATACTGCATACACAGCTCGCTGCAGATAACCCCTGTCCGACCTCATTTCTGAACCCCGTGTTGTCATCTGTCTCCGGCAGTCGTGGGGTCCGTCTGTCTTTGGCCTACTTTTACAACAGTATGACATCCATTTAAAATTCAAAGCCCAATCTAATACCTCATGTGTATGTAAATGTCATCTACATCATTGCTGCATAAACCGACGAAGAAATTTGGGGCCACTTAATTAGAAAAGGTCATCGGAACACCGTTGCAGGTCTCACTCTGTTCCTGTTCCGGCCTTTCTCAATTTTGCGCTCCTATGTCACCCCTCCACCTCCTCGTCAACCCCCCCACGCAATCTGCTGCAGTGTTTACCTTTATAGGAATATGTAAAATGTGTAAATGTCACTTGAATATTAATTTGAGCATAAAATTGAATGACAGAGGTGTCGG
The DNA here is from genome assembly GCA_900312935.1 of Carapus acus. NCBI lineage: Eukaryota > Metazoa > Chordata > Actinopteri > Ophidiiformes > Carapidae > Carapus > Carapus acus. Next base: position 10,301 of record OMPJ01045627.1, on the reverse strand, counting down.
ATTAACACAGCAGGTACGTCCTAATGCTGAAAGGTTTGGAGGGGATTAATTCATCTGCACTTGGCGTCTGCTGACACTTCAACTTAGACTGAAATGACACAGTACTTGACACAGAGCGACACCAAATCCTGTCTTCAATAAGACAGAAAATAATTGCTCATTCTGTGTTAACCCATGAGGGGGATGTGTGACTGCGAAAAATTCACTTTGTTTAGTAATAATCAGGATCTAAACACATACTATCAGCAGATATTGATACAATTCCTGATGTACACTGAGTTAATTCAATTTCTCAAAGTATCCACTCCCTTTTCTCCGATCCTTTAGTCTGATTCTTAATCCAAACATTCAGCACATAAAGTGATTATTTAGTTTTCAGAAATTTTTCCTTGTTAGTTTTATTCATTTGTATCTGTAAAAACATGCATCTGAGATGAAATCTGAGAACTGTAGTGTGGATAAAATTGGTGAATGTGATATAAATACAGTATATACACAAGAATCGTCTTACATGATATAACGCTCTTGCAGAACCTCTACTGTGGATATGTTGATGTAAATGTAAAGCGTCGGTATGGCTCTAATAATAATTCAAAGGGATGTGACCCTGCACAGTATAGAGAATATCTGCGGAAATGTAAAGGTGTTGCTGAAATACATCACTCCACAGTTTATCAATAGTAGCGGTGGGACGTTCTATTTAAGTGGAAATTAATCCCTTTGAGGTGTGCGACGGCTAAGGTCTTTACAAATCTGCATGTCAGCAGAAACATCTCATGTTACCCCCTGTCAGCATCACACGCACCTTCTCATCTACATGTTGGAGTATCAGTATGGGGTGATTACATGTATTTCGACCGCGTGTGTAGTTCAGATGGAACACACTTTGTTTTTTGCTTTTTTTGCCCTTAAGTGCAGTGGAGCAACCCAACATCCCGCTGTGATTCAGCACTTCACAGTCCTATCTAAGCCTCCAGAAGGTTCCTCGCTATCGATTCCACCTGGGAACATTCACTGTCAGGAAGAGTTACACAATCCATAATGGAAGGAACCGTTGAGGAAAAGTAAGGTAAAGTGGTCTTATTTGGCACTTCAAGTGCCCCCTTTTTTTTGTTTTGTGAGAGACGCGTCTCTTTGCAACTTTACTGCCAGCTAAGCTGCTTTGCTTTTACCCTCTCTCTCTCTTTTACGCATTTTTGTTGGCCCGGTAGACATGTAAGTGCCTGTGGGAGTGAGGAGAAGATGCAGGCTCAGCATGGTTGAGAAGCTCAAAATATGTTTTTGGCTAGTATCACCGCAAAAAACAACAAAACACTTGGCAGTGAACATGTGTCAAGCTCTTTGCTATGATGAAAACAAGGTGACATCGTGGTCATAATTTAGCTAAAATTACCACCTGCTTTCTCACCTTTGTGTTGTTGCACTTACTTAGGCTAACTTGCAATTTAATAATAGCAAGTTATTGTACAGGAATCAGCGTTTTATTATGTACAAGAGTACAGAATGTGGCTCTGGCCTGTGGCTCTGGCCTGTGGCGGCGTGACACGCGTGTTGTTTATGTGTTTGTTGGTGCTCACTTCTCAGAAGTGTATGTCACTGTGTGGCACCTGGCGTAATAATCAGAACAGTGAAGGAGAAACCAATCAAAGATGTTCCGTACACAGCCGGAGAGGACTGACAAGAGGCATAATCAGCCACCAAATCAGGACCGACACTGTGTGCGTGCGTGTTAAATTAGTTTACAGGAACATTGAAAAGCAAACAATAATCCCTGGCTTTCAGGGGTCGGGTCTTTGCGCTGTTGAACCCCTTCTTCACAATCTCTTCACAGCCTGGCGAATTTCCGTCCAAACACAGTATCGTCGTTTCAATCGCAGCTGTCAGGTAATTAAAAGAAGCCGAGGCTCCGTTTTGCTGTGGGGCGGCTTTCATAACAGAAAGCAACAACCTCCGAGTTAAGACGAAACAGCCGAGTGACTCTCAACCTAATCAACAAAGCAAATTTATCTGGGCCCCATCTAAGTCCATTATCGGCGCGGCGCTAACAGCTGTTCCCTTGTAATGGAGATCTTAATTACACGCGTTATTTATGCCGGGAAGAATGCGGGAGAAATGATATATACTCCATTAAAATCAAAATCAATTGAACCACGCCGGGCGTAAAGGACTCTTGCAGGCCCTCGGGGGGAGGCTGGGTTGTATATTAACTCACTATGCATTGCGCCAGCACTCCCCACACAAAGGGCCTCATGAAGAGCGGCTGTCCGCTTGTGGACGTCCTCGCTGTCACCCAGGGTGGGATTTATTTATTTATCTATTTATTTTCGTGGTGGGGGTTGAGGGAGGGGTCTCGTGGATGGAATTTGGACAGGCACTGAAATAGCCTGCTATTACCGCCATCAAGCAACCATCAATCTACACAAGTTTTTGTGTTTACAAACAGGACAACGCACCGGGTGCCAAGCCTCGCAAGCTTAGGGATGCAGTTAGCAAAATGATCAGTCCGCGCCTCACCTGGGCACTCCAAATCAAACACTACGCCACTCTGACTGTCAAGAATGCCCCAGTCGGCGTGACGCAGTAAGGAGCATGTACCATATCCAACCTGTTATTAGTTGTGATTGTCGAGTTCTCTTTTCGTCTTTCACCAGCACACAGGTAAAGATTTCTGCTGCGGCTGCTGCCACTGCTGTCAGGTGCAGCCGATTCTTTTGGCCAATGCACGCACACGGACACGCACACGCACACATGCACACACAAGTCTCTGAGGACCTCACAGGCCCAAAACAACAGGCCAGCACTACCGGGTAGATGGGCAGAAACTTGCGAGAGAAAACTTACAGTAGAGGGGAGATATGAGAAATCTCCAGAGAGGAAAGTTAGGGAAAGAAAGAAAGAGTGGTTCTCCTTGGACAGGTGGGCACAGGAAGGAGAACAAAACAATAAAACATAAGACAGGGAGGGAATCAATATCTCAGGCCCTGACAGAGAGAGACAGTCGCACACGTAGAGAGAGAGAGAGCGGCAGAGGGAGAGAGGGGTGATCAGCAGCTTTGGTGCAGGTGCCTGCAGACCTTCACGCTTGGACCATTGGCCCATTATTTCCCTCCTGGAAAATGGCATCACTCTCAAACAGAGGCGGACGCTCGCCAGCATGGCCCCTGAAATATCGCTTGGTGATTGTGTGTGTGTTTGCAGAATAACAATGTCTGCAAAACTGTTTTGTAAAGCCCAACCGTCAGACCTGGACTGCATTTCTGTCAGACCCACTTGGAATCCAACTCAAACATCAAAGCGGATATTACAAAATATTGTAAAAGGGTGGAGGAGTAAGAAAAATGTTTGTTTTTCTTTGCCAATACACTTTCCACATGAATGCCAAGTCCCACAAAGCAGCACATCGAAGGAGGCCGTGTGATGCTGAGGACAGAGGGCAATCATTCAGACAAAGACAAAGAGAGAGAGTGACCAAAGTCATCGGTGGCTGAGTGAAATGAAAGTGGGCGAGGAAAACAAGTTTCTACTAGTCACCAGCACACAACCTCACAAAACCCCAAACTCTGAACCTCACAGGGATCCAGTGGACAGATAATGCAGACACAGTGGGGCTGCTCTCACTAGAGGGTCCACAGTTCAAACCCAGCAGGTCCTCCCCATGTCCGCTGGGGACTTCTCCAGTGATGTCGAGCTCAGGTGAACTGGAAACTCGTAAAAATCCAACGGTTGAGTTACTTCCCCGTCTCTCCAAACCTCCCCCCCCACATGCAGCCTTTGGCTGTGATGTCCTGGGACGCTTCCCAGCGAGGAGCCGCGGGTGAGTGAGCAGCGACAGCAGACATGAAGGAGCGTTTTTAGAGGCGTAGATCCCCTCTGCAGAGGCGCAGAAACCAGCGGGCTGCAGCTTGGTTCCAGGCTCGTCCCTGAGCAATGCTCAAGTGTCCTTGAGCAAGACACCAAGCCTCTGAGTGCACCCAGGGAGCCTTGCCGAACTTACAACTGCCTTTGAAAGCAGAAATGTGAAAAATCTAAGGAGAAATGTTCAGACGCTGGACTTACGCAGTTATCTTGAAGATATTATTATAACGCTTCTACACAGGCTAATGGGTGTCAAAGAAATGCCTCTGAGGTGTAAATCGGCTGTACTCCTGCATGTAACACCTTTTATGAATACTGCAAATTGTGTCATTTACCAGTGTCCAAGGCGTGTGAAGGGTGTTCAACCTCCTGACCTGGTGCGAGGGCTCGAGAGAACGGGGAGATTTTCTCTGGGACTCAGCGACACAGAAGATTCAGCTTTCGGGACACAGTTCACGTTGTTCAAACTAATTACGACACTTTCTCTTTACCCGAATTAACCACAGCACTCGACTACACCGTCTCTCCTTTGTCAGCACAAGGACATCCAAGGTGTTTCGCCATTAGTTGCCATGGCGACCGTGGCATCACATCTACGGCATAACATGCCCCCAGTGGCGATCTGCATAAAGAAAGGTGGTCTTGTGAAAATAAATTATGTAATTACATAGAAATCTGATGTGCTGAAATCTTGAAATCCTGTATCTTCAATAGGCCTGGGCACCAATGTCACCTTCTCAAAGTCTAACCTGGAGCTGCAGGAAATGAGCCACCAGGTTTGGCCTTTTTTCACACTTTGGTATAACACACCATTGCCACTGCTCACTCTCTGAGTGCTTTTTTCTCTGCCATGGGAAACCGTAACAACAATCGATATACTTTGCTGGGAGTTTTTCATGTCGGGCCTCCACCTCGCCCACAGTCATCCTGTGCACAGAGTGAACTCTCATTGTTAGGGCCCGGGTGTGAATAGGACTTGGTGCTGATAATAATCCACATTCCAAATGTGAAGTTCAGTCCACATGAGAGGACGGAGCCGGAAATAGATGGAGACGGATGCTCATCCAAGGTTCAACGCATCGCCCTGCTTGCAATTTTATCAGAGTAATGGAAATACAAACATAATTTGTTGTTCTCCCCAGCGGGAAACGGAGGAGCATTAGAACCGCCACTTTTTTTGTGCAACCGATTTTATTGCTCTAAAAATACCACAAATGACTTTGGTCGATTATATTCCTAATTACTGTGGTTTGTTCACAGCAGGGAAAAGAGTGTGAGCAGCACGAAGTGGCTTTCAAATCACTGCGGGCAACAACTCCATCTCATTATGCAAAGGCAAGAAAACAATTTTTAATGATTTTCCAAACCAAAGTGACATTCCTCGCGACGGCCGTATTTTTTGAGACCAAACAAATCGCCTGCTGCAGCCAAGCAAAGTGCTGTTCCCACATTTTGGCGCATTTTTTTCATGTTGTTGGCCTTGATGTTGCTCTTTGTTTCCAGCTTGTTCTGTGTTTAATGTCTACTCGAAAACTGCTTTCCATTTTGGAGAAACTGCGCTTGACGTGTATGAAATTACGTTACATCTGTCACACAGGCTGTCAATATGTTTACACTGTGGATTTAGTTGGGGGAAATTGAAAACGCAAAATAGCGGCGCAGTAAACAATTTTCTGAGACGTTATCAGACCATCTTAGCACCAAAAGTGACACGGGCGTGTTTGCGCACTTTGATTTGTGGGCTGTGTCGACACCCGGTGCTCCTGTTCTCGACTTTAAAACGATTAGATGGTGATTTGTCGGGCCTTCAGACTGAATTACTCCACAGAAATTCTTATTCTCCTTTGTCGGAAATGTTTATGTCAAGAATTATGCAGAGGGACTACGCACGCCACCAAACTGAGCAGCAGAGAGCAGCGAGAGAAAACACAACACAAAGATAATTCAATTTTAATGGGGCTGATTTCCTAAATAAAGGTTAAAACAAGGTTAAACAAAAGTAATCTAACCTGCTTATTACCATTTTACAGATGGGACACTCTATTTTACAATGTCCACTGAAGCTGTCACTGGAACGATGAACTAATTCCCCTTTTTTTCCCCCTCTTTCGCCCTCTGTTTCTATTTTTGAATCCTGTCCCATCTGGCCGTTCTTCACAACAATATTGCCCAATGAACTTTCATTTCCTCTCTTGTTAAATAGAAATGAATCTGCTCTCCATCACAGGTGGGAGGCACACCTAATTGACTCGTGTTAACATCCCTCCATGCCGTGTACACCTGCTCTCTTTCTATATGCACATTTTAGCAATCCATTTTATTCCAGACCACTGATTTGACAATTAACCCGCCGGCGGACAGTCAAATCACATCAACACGGCATTTTGGTTTCGATCTTTCCGCCTATACACCACTTTGTTTGGCTCGAAGGATTGATGTGAGCATTTTTAAGCAGAAGATCTTACACAAGGTTAAAGGTCGAGGATCAGATTTGTGAATGCAAATGCGTAAAAGCTAGGTATTTAGACGCAGTTTGCGATTTCTGAGCCGACGTGACGTCCAAAATCCTGTGCCGGGTGAAAACGGGTTGACGGCAAGATGGAAATCTAATTTGTTTTGTGCTCTCTGGGATTATAAGCGACAAGGACAGAGCTGTGAAACATACATTTTTGATTTGCTATCGGCATTGCGTAATGCACATCCATTTCATCTCTTAGCTGACAGAACTTAAATTGGATCCCAAAGAGAAAAATACGATAGAAATCACTGCAACACTTCCATGGCCTTCTTTTGTCTGTCACTTCATCAAAGTTGTTGCCGCAGTGTGAATTCCTTTACTTTACAAATTAAACAACTATAGCCGGAAAACTTCTCAGGTGAGGTGAAAATCAGCTCAGCAGTAATTCCTAAATTTTTATCGCAGATGTCTGCCTGGTGGCGGGCCGATCGGTGCGTTTTGACATCAGCTCAGGATGATAAGACCCCGACGCTTCCGTTGCTGAAGGAGAAGCGGCGTTTTTATGTGCCTACTGTGTAATTCTTGTAATTTATAGTGATCACTGTGCTGTGCCAGAGAGGAAAATGCGTCGGCCCATTTCTTATAAAGAAGACAATTAACCTTGGGTTAATACTAATTGCCCACAAGATACTTCCTGCAAATGATGCATAAAACTCTGCTATGTTTAAGACCGAAGCTCCGGCAGATGTGTTGGTCTGCGTTACATCCGGTGCTATACACACTCCCGTGTCTCGGCGAGGGACTCGTGCATGCGAGAATTAATGCTCACCAACTCTTTACAGTTTCCCCTAATCACATGTCCACAAGAGCTGTGCATGTAAATCATTTTTCTTTAGATGTGCTTGTTCTAGAATGATTGATTCCTTGAACACCACCATGGCAGTTTATGGTGCCATGAACACATATATAGAGGCTGTGTATAATAAAAACAATACAATAACAAACATGATGACATGATAATAATGTTAAAATACAGTATTCTTATCAGAGGTTACTGCAGTTATTACAATTTAAAGTACTACTTCTACAAGTACTATTTCTATATGACTGCTACTTAAAATGATAGGTAACACTTTTTATTAGCTAATATTTGTTAGCAGAATTTATACTCCACTTTTTTTTTATCACATTCTACCATCAGACTTCATCAAATATTGCAATATTGTAGCTTCAAATATTCCAAAACCCAAATTCATGACTTCAAAGATTTCCAGACAGTTTGAGTTCTGCAACTCAGCGTAGACGTTTTGTTTTTGGTCTGGTGCACACACGTGTACACACGCACGCACACACGCTCCGCAGTACATGTTGAGAACAAAGGGCTGCGAGGGAGGGGGAATGGATGGTTTAGAACTCTCCGGGGCCTGAGAATGTTATGATTTACTGCAGGTTACTGTGGTGCTTTGAAGGCCCCCAAGCCGAAGCAGAGGGACCAGTCGGCCTTTTCAGCCGTAGGTTGTCTTTTAGTTGTTTGGTTGTTTTAATTCTGCTCTCGGGGCCTTTTATGAATTTCAGTCTGTTCACATTTACTGTCTGAGATGATAATTGGGATGTAAAAAAGTGGCCTATTTCGCAGAAATTCCTGAAATAAGACAATATATTTTTATGAATGTGACGTTTAAGTGCAGACTGTAAAGACAAGAAATATGGATAATGAAACGTTGGATTTAGGAAAATGGAGTCACCAACAACACTTTCGCGCTGGGATTCACAAAGTATCTCATTAAAAAGGAGGACATGGATTAGAGACATCCTCTCAAACAAGCGCGTATGATCCAGATAATGTACCACTTTACAGTAAGGCGCTCCGGAAAATAAGTCACAACAGCGAAATAATTCATAGTAAAGCCATCGCAGTTGAGACAATCGCGACAAACCAAGCTCGGCAAATTCTTGTACAAGGGGAAACGATAAAGACCAATGAGGAGGGAAAAGACTGCAAAAATCAAGAAAGGAGACACCGTACACCAAGCTTGCTTCCGTTATCGACCCCACAAAAGATGTGGAAGAGTCGAGGGACTTTGTTTGTTCGTAGTTCCACTCAGCAGTTTGGGGAAAACTTCTGACCAGCGTTCCTCACACCGACAAAAGTATGGACTCAGCGTCCTTGGGCTTGATAATTGCCATTTGTCCTCGGCCAGGAGGACCTATTAAAATCCATTTACTTGCCATCAAAGTATTATTACGAGTACGAGTACAAGCTGCCAACCGTGCATGGGAGTATTAACTTCGGGGCTGATTGGATCTGATGTATTGAAATCGTCACGTTAATGACGGAATGTGATGCATCAACGTCGACTGGAAATCAGCTGTCGAATTTGCATGGACGACACGCACACACACACACCAACACACACACAAACACACACACAGCCTGATTTAGAATTGGATTCACTAGATGTGTTGCAGACGATCAACAGGTTTTCCCACTCAACAGGTGACTTAACGCCATCGCTGAGTCCGTCAGTCAATCACACAAGCATGTGCGCGCACACAAGCATACCACACATACACACTTCACTGACAAACCCTTATGATCTGGTGTCTGCTGACGGGAGGGTGAGTGGGACGATGAGCAGCAGGAGTAGTGAGGAAAGGTCAGCTTGGGTCGAGGTGCGTAGGCACCGCTGCCTCTCGTAGAAATCATCTGGCAAGAAAAAACAAAACAATAACAGCAAACCCTCCGGACTCAGACGCACACAGCGAAACATCTGGAGCAGCCTTGTCAGACCATCACCAAACCAATCTGCCTGTCTGACGGACATGGCTGATTGTGAGCGTCCGCCGGGTGTCTCCCATCTGTGTGTGTATTTACTTTACTGCTCCGCAGGGTGAGAGAGATCCTAACACCTGCACACAGGCGAGGTCAGGGCAGGCACAGGTCCGTGTCGCCCCATCGATAATAAAGGTTTCTCCACAAAAGGCCCTGACAAAGTGAGTGAAGACACACACTCGCACATGCACACACCCATGCACACACACACACCTTTGACTGATGACACCACACAGTTCCTGCACAAACGCCTTGCCTGGCGCACACATCGAGGAGGGCCTTTTGATTTAACACTCAGGGGAGATGAAACATGGCCACCTCCTCCTTGTTTTAAAGTCTATTCACGTATATTTTGCCTTACTGTGGGAAAATGTCCTGAATTTAATACTCGCATATTTCGAGCAGCATCTAGTCATCGTCCTCGAAAGGAAGATTGTCAGCTTTGATGGCGCTGAGACAACATTGAAATGATCTGTTTCAGTGCTGTAACCTCAGCTCAGGCACTTATTCGCTTATGTGCATAAACGATGTATACACATCACTCCTTTATATAAAACCGATGTTGTACACTCTCTTGAAAACTGCAAAATCACCAACATTTTTTAAAAATGTATTCCTGTCTTTCGCCTTACTTCCCCACTTAGTCCTGTGTTTCATACCCTCCTTCAAACCAGTGACCAAACTAAAAAAAAGTTTGGTTCTCACCAGAGAGAGTTCTCTCTCTCTCACTCTCTGGCTGTGTAGTGGATTTGCCTACTCTCTGGACGTTGAGAAGTTTAAGTTTCTGCTACATTCAAGCTGCAATTGACAAATAGCTGAGGCATGCTAGGCTCAGTCACACAATCACGCCAGCAACTTAGAGCCACAATACAGTGTAAACTACTACCAATTTTAAATACAGCGCCAAATGCAACCCTGTTTATCCAGAATGCTGAGGGTAAGAGTATTAAACTAGCAAAGCTGTATCTTTTCCGCTTTTCTCACGTCTACGCAGTGAGCTAACACACTGTCGTGCTCACCGCCCTGGACTGCTGCTGGGGAAAAGATGGGGGAGATACGCCGGATGCGAATGCTCCCTACAAATCTGTCTTTTCACCACGTAAGCCTCTTGTCTCTAATCGATCCCCTCGGTGAGGAGGTGTGCACGGCTGTGAA
>OMPJ01045626.1:393-30109 GCA_900312935.1 Carapus acus | reverse complement strand
ATCACCTGAGCCGACACCACACTGGAGTTATGCGGCAACCTGTGGCTAAACCACAACAGATGCAAGTCGACGCATCTTTTACGTGCAAGTTGCCGCCGAGCTCTGCCCGCCCACAGAAAATAATAGAGTCTGGGGCGATTTTCATTTGCAAGGACCTGCGACCGTACAGTGTCGTGAAAAACGCAGGTTTTAAGAGGATGCTACACACACTCGAGCCACGATACGCCACACCAACACGTAAACATATGACTGAAATCGCCGTCCCGAAGGTGTACATAGAGGTAAAGACAGCGGTTTTGGAGTTTCGACTTATTACTGAATCGATATCGAAGCGTTTAAAACAATATCGAATCGAAATAGAATCGAATTGTTACCCAAAGAATCGAAATCGAATCGAATCGTGAGGTTCTTAACAATACCCAGCCCTAGTTACAAGACGCAGAGGAGCTAATAAGAAATCATAACAAGAAGAATAAACAGGAAATAGGCAGCTTCCAGGTCAGTGACACCAACATTAGAATGAAAAATATCCTCTGGGACGGTAATGAAGGTGAAAGAATAAGGAGGATAATTTGTGGTACAGTTAAACTCTGGCTTATCCCAGATGAAATTTCTGGCAAAGCCATACGCCACAAATATTTTTTGGCACTGCACCTTTCCGTACTTTGTAAGCCCGCTGCAATACTTGAAGTGCCAGTAAGGTCTTTGACAGGAGTCATTGCAAGCCTTTAAGTGATGTGGTTTGTTTCTTTGGTCATACAACTTCATTTACACGGTGTCAGCCCTACCTTTGCTACTGTACTTGCTTGTTTGAGTTGCACTGTGAGTCTTTTGTCCTTCATTCTGCCCTCTCCAGATTGTTGATGTATGGTGTCAACTGTTGTGTGTATCTGTCTTGATATTTTATGAATTCATTGTTGAAATAATGAAATTAATTTAAATTTCTCTTGCACACTGATTATCTGCCATATTTCCGGGAGATACTTTATACTAATGTAGTAGTATACTACCAAGTGTCAACTATTGTTCTTGATACAAAGACTGCACTGATTAAGCTTTTGCCGAAACTTTTGCAAAAGAAGTTACTTTTGTAGATTATGTGGGCAGCTGAAATGAGGACATTTTGTCCTGTAAATCAGTGGTGCTCATCCTTGAAACTGTTGGTCAACGAACAGAGTAGGATTAAATTTGAGTATTAAAACAGAATTCTCCTCTCTTAATCAAAGTGGAGGTCAATACCTGCAGTCTACTTTTCAGCAGTGTGGATGTTGACAGTATGATAGAGTTTAAAGTCATATTCTGTATGGTGAGATGATGTCTGCACACTTGTAGGATTTTTTGTATGTTGATAACAGATAGTCACTGTGCTACGGTTTGAAAAAAATGTGATGTTAAAATAACAGACCTGTTACCATACTGTCTTATCTTAGTGTCGCATCTCTCTCAAAGCATAGCGAAAGATTCAGAGAGATCATCAGAAGAGTGCCGCAGTATCATCCTTGTCTGTATTTTAGTAAGTGGAAAGTCAGAGCCACTACCATTTTCACTTTGCCATACACTCTGCCATAAGAAAATTAGACTGAAAAGTTAAACTGCGTCAACAGCATACATGTTGTACTACTGGCACAACCACAAGGTATTATCCAATTATGTAGATATGAATGGACACAAATTGTTGCCCCTGCCTGTATGTCAGTGTAGGTGGAAAAAGGAAAATGTTAGTCGGACATGAAACTTGTTTGAATGCCACAGCAATGCTGACCAAAATTCTTCAGGTAGACAGCTGTCTGTCCTCTTTGTATTTCACTTGATTGTATTTGTTATCACAGAAAAGCCCCCCGAAAGACCCCTTTCTCTCCCTGAAGCTGATGAAATCCCCATCCAAACAGTGTAGTGCAATGTCTAGCTAGTTTTGACCTTTAACGTTGTGGCTAAGGAGCAATTGATGCATCAGGACTCCAAACATCTAAGGGAGTCAGTCTACAGAGAGTGCTGACTGGTGAGGAATGTGCTGCACATCAGATACAAGCAAAAATAAGACGTACACATCTTCAAACAAGCTGCAACTACAGGGTGGTGAAGATGAAAAATTCATATAGTTACTGACCACAGGGTGCAAAGATTAAGAATTAATGTTGCTGAAGAGGTAGGGAAGCAGCTGGAGTAATTAAGAGAACAGGCAGACCATTTGTGCAATGTGTTTTGACTTGGCAACATGTTTTTGCCAGCATGTATTGCACATTCATGATTATGATGAACTATCCTCGTTTATATTACTGTTTTTCATATGGATAGATTTCAGTCAAATTCTGATTTCAAAGCACAGGCACAGTTTGATTGGAAGTATCCATTTTTGCGAGTATGTTCTGTTAACAGTCAGGCTTGACAAGGTGTACACAGGATCAGTTGTGGTTAGTGTTTTCTGCAGTAAAGGTAAGGGGAGCCATTACCCACAGCTGAGTGAGAAGCTGTCAAACTTATTACTGTCAGTATTGTTTACATTCTGTTCTCCATGAGACATACATGTTGCGCTTTATTTTCTCAATCGCAGAAATAATGAATAATTTAGATTGTAGTTGTGTCCCCAGGCTGTAAATCTCTGCTTTGGAAGGTTCCTAAATTTATATGAAAAAGCAAGAGAACTGTGATACCCACACCCCATACACCACACACTTACTTGTTTCATGATCAACAATGTTTAATTGAATTATTTCTTCATTTTCCCCATTTGTTTTTCCAAGTATGCTTTTCTAACATTGTTAACTTTTCTACACCCTCTGGAAGAGGGGATTCATATTAGCCTACTTGGCCGCAGCTCTATGCAATGATATATCATACAACCGAAAGTACTGGTATAATGTTGCTACAAATGAGGAAATATAACTGTTAATATCCTCAAGTTGATTCCACCATCAATTAAAAATCCTCATTTGTTTTGCACAAATAGATCAGGAATGATGCTGTCAACTTGTTGTCGACAGGACCCCACACTTTGTCCCTCCCCCACATCGCTTATCCCTTTTTGCTTGCTTGTATGCCTAATCCTGTGAACGAGGCAAATTTTGTAGCTGATGCTGTTTTTGTGAATGAATGATCTCTGCCCAATCAAAGTGGATGCCACTCTGAATTCACATGTAAGTGGATAGTTTTTTTTTGTGTCCATGAGCTCTGGGTTGATACTCAAATATGCACATTTCTGTGTCACATTAGATAACGAATACTGACAAAGTCTGGTTTGTCAACACCCTGCACTAATCAGATTACTTGAAAAGTTAGCAGCCTGGCCCCAAAGACACAAAGGGCCAGATGTACAGAGACTTACTGTAAGCACTGGCTTTAGTTACAGATTTAAGTACAATATCATCCCAAATGACACTGTTGCTATTTATCAGACACTTGCACAAGCTCAATTTTCCAGATTGCTTGTCAGTTCTATGACTAAAGCTGTGGTCCATGTCTTTCTATACGCTTCCATTCAATGGGCTGGATTGTTCATTAGATTTGTGACAATGTCAAATTTGCTAATGGCTGAATGGAAAAAGACTCAAATAAATGTGAGTATAATGTATTTTGACTCACTAATTGCACTGGGGGTTCCATTCACTCTATCCATCAAATTGGGGGTTTTGTGCAATAAAAAAATTAGATAAATGAATGAAACAACATGCAAGCTGTATCTGACTACCCCAGATTTCAAAGTTATTGCCTCTGTATTGAGTTTATTTTCATTATGTTGAAATTTAATACAGTAGGAATCGATAAAATGTCCTGCTCAAACATGGTGACGTAGTCTCTCAGATAGATATTTCTCTTACCACTTTTGGGATGCTCCAATTACCATGAACGATTTCGCACAGTTTTGGTTAAATGTATGTAAAATGCTATATTTATAGCAGGGAGGATACGTGGCAATTTATCTCTGAAGACAGTGTCTTAAAAGATCAAATAATCACAAATTAAAGCAGACATAGGCAGAGTTTTAGGGATTTTCCTGGACTTACTTTACCAAACACACAGAGGTTTTAGTCTATGAAGTACATACAAAGTATATTGAGTACTACATATAATAACAGAACAGTGCACGGAACCCAGGCTGACTGAACAGGCTGGAACAATAACAGAGCTGCTATTGTTTTGCTGTTGCTATTGTTAGCAAAAATAGTTCTAGCTTCATGTAGCATTTGTATGTGGAGTACCAATGTCTTGTTTATGGAAAGTAATTGAATGCAAAAAAGCTGGAGGGGGTATTCTTCTTTCTTGAGTTTTTTTTTGTATGTCCATGGACCATAATGATGTTGAAAGCAGGAGTTTGGAATCATTTGTTCATATTCTCAGAAATATGAAAAATGAGCTTTTGCTGTTTTGAATTACTGTTTTTATACTGTGCATTTTTTGTCCCTGGCCACCATTGAACAACAGCCAAATCCAATGTGGGGTGCATGGCTCAAATGTACATGGCTCTGAATTTCAGCACTTTTGTTTTGGGTTCACTATATATCCTATGCCAAGATGTGGTTTTGTGGATCCAGGCTGGATAAAAATAATACTGTGTGGACAGGAGGCCTTTTCTTTTTTCCTGCAAATGTGCCTTATTGGCTCAAGCAAAGCTAGGGATGTTTTGGATAGCTCTTGATGCAAGATTGATGTTAAAAATACAGACACGTAAGAGATTGTTTCGAATACTGTAATACAAAACAACAGTGGGCATTGTGTTTACCACTTTAGCGGTATATACTGTCTGCCCATGAAGCTTTGGAAATCGTCCAAATAGAATGAGAAGGTTTGCATATAGAAAACATTTTTTTGTACTTCTTTCCTTGAATAAACGTCGCCAATGCTAATGTCCCCCTGGTATCAAATAGTACATCTGATTCTGATTGCAATGAGGACTAAAACCCAGACTGAGGTAGTCACTGTCCTCAACCAAAGAAATGTTGTTGTCTTGGGGCTTGAAAGTTCCAAGAAATTGTTACAATGTTGCCAGATAATGTCAAACGCATTGATGTAGAGCCATGAATAAGGCCACTTTTTTTGTGGTGACAAGTGTTAATCAACCATGTGAATGCATTTTTTGGAGTTGCATTCACTCAGTCAGTTAAAGTCTTTGTTTGAGACAGGAGGGTGGCTGTTCAAGTTTTGGTTTCGATCAAAAAAAAAAAACAGAGCCTGGCTCGAAGGTGGCTCGAAGGATTCCAGTTCACCTATTGAGCGATCTCTCAATACGCTCAGGGTGCGGCTCAGTGCCTACAGCCCCTTTACTCTGAGATGTGTGAACCATATGCATGGATATTGTCGTACTAATTGTACGTATGCAAATGCGTGTTATAATATGTGTTAACTTGACAAGAAAGGATAGTGTCGACTGTTATCTCACAGAACATCAGTGAGGTGTAAATTATAGAAACGTCTTGATAGTTAGATGATGTATTCCCGAAAAACACCACCAAGTTAAATTACTTCCCTATCTTTGTTGTACAGCCTGGGCCAGGGTGGAACTGACAATGCCGAGTAGTGTGGAGGTATACCTGGGTGACTCAGCCCAGATTTCCTGCCAGTACAACTTCACAGGTGCCTACAGTGATCCCAGTTTTGTCATAATCCAGTGGTTTATGGTGAGTAGAGCTGTACCTAACAGTTTTCTCCTCTGACATTTCTGACATTTTTTTTCTCAAGGTATGATTCATTACACAAAAGTGTAAAATATACAAACAAGCATCTGCAAACAGATCATGAAGTTCACAGGAAGCATTGCAAATAGTAAAAATGTTACCACAGGGTGACCTTTACAAAGCCGCTCCACCTGACGAACTGATTTTTCAGTGATATTCCCGTGCGCAGAGATAATGATCTACAGCACACTTTCTTTGCTTACTTTCAGTCTGATGATGCAACTAGTTTTTGCAACATTTCTTGTGATTGCAATCACCTTTATCACCCTCAGCTTAGTCTTCGCAATTGGCTGATCAGATTGGATTGCCAAATCGGATGTGTTGAGTGTCATATTAAATTACAAAAACAATGTTAGAAAACAAAGCTTCAGAAGCAAACAGTGACAGTAGTAGTTTTTCATTATATCTATTGTTTCTGATTTTCAAACATTGTAATACCTTCATACAGCTGTACGCAGCAGAAGCTAGCAAGGAGTCGAAAATAGAATCTCCGTTCCTGACGTCGCCCTTGTAGTAAATAAGCTTGAGTATACATATAGGAACAAATTCTTGAACCACTTTTCTATTTTGATGCTGAGTTCAACTTCAGTTCAGCACAAGACCAACACAGAAATATCTTCTGTTGGCCTCCTCTGCTTGTTGTTTTGTTTTTTTGGGTGACACATATCCTGGACTTAGTGGTTCACTGCTGTAGCTTGTTTCGGGCACAGTTGCTGTTGCATAGGCATTAAGGATGATTTTTTTAAATGGTATGTGTGTGCGTCAGTCTGCTGGAATACTTAATTGGCCCTTACTAATTTATGTGTTTGACACAATGCGACGGTGCCTTCCTACTGCTATCTCATTGATTGTTTTCTCGCAGGAGGAGTGCAGTCTTTTTAAAACAGTCAGATATACAAATCCAGTAATAACGTCTTTGGATTGTTTGGTCAATTCCTCATGTGTTTTTCTCCAGACTTTCAGCAGTAAATTGTTTCTGTTCATCAAATTTGATTATGTAGGTCACCCAATCATTATCTGTCACGGTCATGACAGGACTTAGTAACCATTGATTTCTTTTCTTTCAGATGACATGACAAGTATTAAGTCAATTGTATGTTCAAAAAAACATTAACAGGGAAGGTTGAGGGTCTGCTCAGCAAAAAGCTGCAGTAATTGAATTCGTATGGTCTTCACAAATATTTTGCATTTTTTAACAGGCTAGATTTAACAACCTGGGTTATTACTTGTCCACCCAAGGTGTAAGATGGGTTCAGTACTTATTTCACCGAAACTGAACTGCTGTAACTTTCATTCAAAATATGTTTTCCTCTGCTGGGAAATAAATGAACAGATAAATGCTAAATGTTTAACAGTCTATAAATTTAAGTAGTTGAAGTCTGTGCTTTGGTAGACTTATCATGGACTGAAGGTTAAGAATATGAATATAAATCATCACTAGCTCTAGAAAGTATTGTTTTGCTATTATTTCATTGTTCACATCTCTCACCATTTGCATTTTCTCTGATCCTGACTTACTTTGTGCTCTCTAGAGACCTCTTGGTGCTCGGTCGCAGATGCGAATCCACTACAGCGATAACAGCCTGCAGATGGTGGATAACAACACAGATTACAGTGGCCGCATTAATGTGACATCAGACCATCAGGGAACCTTGCTTACCATTCATGATGTCCAGCTCTCTGATGAGAGGGACTTCCTATGTCAGGTTAATGGATTTTTTGCAGGTGGAGCTGAGGCAAGGACCCACGTCAAGGTGTTTGGTAAGGCAGTTCTGCTTATTTCTACTGATGCTAAGCTCCTGCAGTCATAGTATGGGCACTCTTTCTACAAATTGTGTCAATGTTTGTAGTGCAAATGATTTAGATTAATGTGGAATGCTTATTGCAGGATTCAACTCAGCAGTAATTACTATATATTCTAGACGAAGCGAACATCTTTTTGTAAGGACTACCTCTATGGAACATAGACTATCTGACTACCTGTATAGAATTCTCATACCATGTTAGCAAGAAATTGCAATGTAACTAATAACCTAAAGAACACACCCCTTACCTCATCTGACAATTTATTCTACCACATTATCCCAGCATGCACATTGCTTTTCACCTGTGTGAAGGGAAGTGATTTACAACTATGTCATTCATAATTTTCATGCATTTTTTCTGTCACACCCTGTTGTCAAAGTACAGTACAGAACACTAACCATTTAAAGCTCCCTCTTCTGCCTGATTTTTTAAAATGCTCGATTACCAGAAGCGTTGTACATAATATATACACCTAACATTGTTCCTCAGACAAGTCTCACAAGTTTCACGAATGTGTCACTTGAAAATTTTTTGAAAGAGTGAACAGTATACAGATAAATCAAAAGCCAGACAATTCACAATTAATTGTGAAATGATTAAGATCTTTTACAAATTTGCATTGTGAAATCAGAAATTAAGTGAACAGTCATGACTTCAGTCCTATCTTTATAAAAATGCTGAGGAAGAAAGTTAGAATGATATTATATTAACTACTCACGATTATTCTCCAATACAGCCCCTCCAGAGGCTCCAGTGATTGAGGGTGTCCACACAGGAATATCTGTCATCAGTGAGGGGCCATCAAAGGTTAATTTCTTTCACTTTTGTTTTTATCCCTGTGATCAATTTTACTTAAAAATAACTGGTTATGCTGCATGAGAAATCATTGAAACCACTATATTCTTCCAATATTCTGCCCCTTAATGCAGGTTGCATCATGTGAGGTTCGGAACGGGTTCCCCAAACCTAATATTACCTGGTACAAGAATAGCACACCACTGGTTACTACAGCAGGAAGTAAGAACAATCACCTTTGTTGTCTGTGTATAGAGGAGGTATGAACATGGGATGTACCATCAAGAAACAAAGTGCACTTGACAAACAAGCGCACACCTATGAATGCAGTTCTGTTAATATACCAATATGAGCGACTGATGCTATTTTGAATTGCTTTTGTTTTTGGTGATGGTATGATTGTAGAAGCTGAATCATAGCAATTGAACTGGATTTGTTTTCACGGATATCTCACTCATCAAAGAATATTCGTTGTGCCATGTAAAATGACCGTGAATCACATAGGATGATGTGGTGGATAATCGCTCCAGGATGGGCCCGATGACAGATGATCGAAACTCTGAGAAACTAACCATTCAGAGCAGACCTATTCGGCTGGCGGCCTGCGGTCAATAGCCTGTAAAAGATGTGCGTTATTGCGAAAAAGAAAAAGACACCCTAGTGCTCAACACCCCCACAATTCCCCACCTTTACAACGAATTCTGACGGAGGACTGGTTGCGTGCACTCCCTCTTCCCCTCGCTGACGACGTTTCATGGAGGACTGATAGCGGACCTTCGTGCAACCTCACGTTGATGTTGTCTACAGAGAGAGATTGTCGAAATGCTCCCCTTGCTGTCGACATGTGACAAAGGACTGATCACACACGTGTGGCCCACAAACTGCCCGTGATTATGATATTAAACTCTCTTCATTTTGAAGTTGAGTAGCCCTGCCGTACTTTTCATTAAAAGCACAAGTTCTCACTTGCCATTTACCTGCTGAGTTGCTTGCTGCTGTTTTCAAGTAAATCTCAAAATTGATAGTTCCTAGAGACTCTTAACAACAATTAAGAGATTTCTGCATGTACAGTAAGTCTGCACCTCAGCAGGTTTTGGAATTTGGAACAGATTAGCACCACACTTACTTTTGGCTCATGGAAAACGTTTTTGTGTGAGGTTTAAAAATGTCTTGAATTATTTGTAACCTCAAAAATTCAATGGGAGTCAGCTGGATCATTAGGAATACAGAGCATTGCATATATTGCTGAGGAGGACTAATTGCAATTTGTGAATGCATCAAAGGCAATGGTGACTGACAGGGCTGCTGTGGAGAACTTTGTCATGAGGTGTGAGCATAACCTCCAGCTGCTCAACTTGAGAACAACAGAGTAACTGGTTGTTGACTTGAGAAGGACCAAAGACACAGTGATCCCTGTCTCCATCCAGGGAGTCAATAGTATCTCAATGTATACATGTGGCGCACAGTAGTCTTTACAAGAAGTGCCAAAGTCAGCTTTTTACCTCTGACAATGTAAGTTCTATCTTCCTGGGCTTGCTGAGGAAGATAGCTTTTTTGGTTGCATGCCACCAATCCTGTATGCAGCACCATCAAGGTGGCCCATCCCAACAGGATGACAATCTGATTTGCAAGGCTAGTGACATCATGGGCGAGAAGCTGGACTCTGTGATGGGAGTATCAGAGAAAGGGCGGCTGTCCAAGATGAATTCCGTCTTGGACAATGACTCCCATCCTCCCCATGATGTCCTGGCTGAGCATTAGAGCAGGAGACAGATCCCTCAGAAATGTGGAACTGTGTTCCACAGGAAGCCGTTCCTTTGCGGCCATCTGCTCCTCCAACTCTCTTAGTACCAGAAATTAAATGAATATGGAATACCTTGTTTTTTTAAACCTAATTTGTCTATTTACATGTTTTAAATACCGCAAGTGGCTTTATATGATAAATTTGTGGTATTTCTGCATATCTGTGGTACAGATTGGAAACAGACAAAAGTTAATGAGATTTTTAACTAAATGCTGTGTTAAAACACTTATCTCTCCATGTGTTGCTTAGATATAAACACACACACACACACATACAAATACAAATATACACATAACATGTACATTCATATGCACTCATGCACAATAATTGAAAAGCAACTTGTGCCTGTATTTTTCTGTCAGGTTTGTGTTTTTATTTGTCCTGTCCAACAGTTTCAATTAATGCAGTTCTCTGACATTATTAGCAGACCTAAGTGTATTACGTTATCAGAGTTTTAAAGACTTGTTACAACAAGTTTGACTTCAGTTCAGTTCGCTCTCCCTGCACAAGGCAGAGGAGAATAAAACCCAGAGTGACACACAGAAAGAGAAAGTGATCGGATGCCCTGTCTTGGCTATGTAACAGATATGTAATATCAGAATTGTGCTGAACAGAACTGCTGCGATGCAGGTGAGGAAAAAATGCAGTTGTGCATAACGGTGCAAATGGAGATTTCATGTCAGTTATCCGTTTTGGCTTTCAAGAGTGATTCAAGAGCAGAGTGGTGACACAAGGATAAACACTTTCTCTTTGTCTGGTGGATCAGTTTGTAGTGCCCACCAGAGGGGATGACATGACATGTTGTAACTGGAATGTTTTCATATGTGCTGTCTTCATTTCATAGAGATTAATATGTTGACCCTGGTCACTCGAGAATCCCATGGTCTCTACTCAGTCCAGAGCACACTGGAGTACAGTGTGGCAAAGGAAGACAAGGATGCTCATTTCTCCTGTGAGGTCAGCTTCTTTGTTCCCGGAGCGATCAGGACAATTGAATCTAATAGCGTCAACATCACTGTTCACTGTAAGTTTGTGTTCAATATTTCTGTAATGTAGCAGAGTAAAATATTAGTCATGATGATCCCATGATTTTAACATGTCTTTTCAGATTGCTTTGAAATATTAGAAATATTTGAAAATCAATGGAGGTGTACAATGATAATTACATTTTTTGGAGAACATTCTTTAGGCTGATTTTTCTATCTCAAAGTCAAAGTTTGTCAGTTAAGCAATTTTAGATCTCCTCAGTATGCTTCTGTTGCCGCTATTCTTCCTGTAATGGCAATGTATATGAACATGCTGCTCTGTGTGTTTTTGTCTATGTGTGTCAATGTGTGTTTTTTATGTGTTCAGATCCCACCACTATGGTTGAGCTTTGGAAGGAATCGCCTCAGGGTTTGGTGAAAGAGGGGGATCATGTGGAGCTGCGTTGCCAGGGCGATGGCAACCCCCGACCACCCTTCATTTTCATCAAAGAACAAGTAAGAATGGCTGCCTTTTCTCTGAATGTCCATCAACAGAATGAGTGACATGCTAGAGACATGTAGGGAATGTCTTTGATATGCAGAACTCACAAGACTCTGTGTTACTCTCAAGTGTGCTCTGAGAAGTCTCTGTTAACAAGTGTGACTGTACAGATTCAGGTTTTGCATCGGCCTTTCACATGAGCTGTCTCGTTAGCTGGCTCATATGCACCCACACATATCCATTGTCTGTGTGCACAATAAAAGTCAGCTGTCTTTGGATTGAGTGATGCCATCAGCCATGACCACGTCGTGTCCACTCTCAGTCAGCAGAATGGTCAGAATTTTCATTCTAGATTACTATCATTCCCCATGACATTTTTTCTCTTTGTTACACTTTGTTACAACTTTGTTACAGTGGCTTGTCGCTATCATGCGCACTTCGATATGTACTTGACAGTGACACTTGCTCCTAAATAGTGATGTAATTTGTTGACATTATCAGATTTTTTTGACAACTCACATTTGTTTGTGTTAAACACATTATAAAGACTCTGCGGATGTTGAATGTTTTTCACCCCTGTGGAAATAAGTTAAATAGCCTCAATAATGAGTTAATTCTATATACCAAGTTTTGGTCATCAATCTGTAGTTGATTATTAATTGACAGTGCTAAGACATCATTTGGTAGGAGTTAGGTTTGATCTCAGCCTCAAAGTTATGGCATGGAGGATTAGAGCCATAACAAGAGTTCAACAATACAACATCCTCCCAATGTTGTGCATGAGCAGACTTGGTGTCTAATGTACATTTTGAAAAGAGTCAGGAAAAACAATCATTACATTTTCAAAACTGTTGTCTCACTGTTAAATCTATGTCTTTTCAACCTTTCAAACCACTGAACATGCTGCATGAATATGGTCTGTATGATTCGGTCTGAATGATGAACCATTATTTGATTAAAATCTGTATTGATCGGATACTGCTTGACCTGCTGCTGGCTCTTCATGAAATTGAAGGAAATGAAACCTTTCTCAAAGTTGACCCTCTACTGTCACCCCCACCTCCTATATTATGATTCACTCCTCTCCTGTCAGCAGAATCATCACGGAGCCTGTGTGTTAAGAGTCAAGATATAACGAGGTGTCTTTTGCAGGAGACGGATGTAGGTTTGGACAGTGTCGGCGACCAGTTGATCCTTACATCAGTTTCTAGAGAAGATAGTGGCATTTACCTGTGTCGTCCACTCCAGGCTGATGGTTACACTGACGTGAAAGGAGAGATGCAGCTCACCGTTAACTGTGAGGAGTGCAAGCACTGAAACACACACGCTGATGTAATACATGTTATGATCAAGGGAAATGATATTTCAATGAGATGCATCTGTCAAACTTTTATGTTGTAGCATTGAAGTAGAGAAAAGAAATCTTTGCAATTTCTGATTGTAAAACATCACTATACCATTTCATATCAGAATTGTTGCTTAGCACGCAGCATTTGTGGCAAGGACTTAATTGTCGCTGTATCTTTGTTATTTTGAGTGTCAACAGATATGGTTGATGGAGAACAAGTTCACTGAATATTCGCTCTTTTCGACTAAAGACAGAGTGCTGCATGGATGATTGCAAGCACATTTCCTTAGATAGATATAAGAAAAATCAACAGCTGCAGTGTTGATAAGTTAGACAAGTTGGGATGAATGTGCTGTTCTTTTCCTAAAGTAAAATACGTGCATAGTAGAATACAAATCCCAACATTTTAATGACCTACAGCTTTGCTCAAAAATTATATTTGGAACACATCATATTGGCACGGGGCTGCAGAAAAACTCATAGGACTACACTCTGGCAGTTGATGATCAGATGTTTGAGCATCTCACCAGTTAGCCACACATCAGGTCCCCCCCAAGTTACAGCTTCTCCCTCCTAGACAAAAACTGCTCAATACTCCACAACTCTTTACAGCTGTTTCGGTGTCGAAACATCTGACTGATGCTGTAAAATCAAACTCAATTGTTGTGTCTTGTGTCGGCTGTCACAATGTCACAGACCTTGACCCAGTTGCCGTGATTCCGAAAGACTCAGAGGTCATGTTAAAAGGAGAAAGTCTGACAGCAACATGCGATGCACCCTCATCTCTGAAGACATCCACCAAGTGGTATAAGGTAGTGAGAATTGAGTTTCTTCCCCTTCTTCTTTTTCTGTTACTTTTCTTTTCTTAAGATTATTTTTGTCAATTTTTTTTCAAAATATTTCTTAAGCAGTTTTGCTGAACAAATTCTGTGTTTGCTTGTTGTGTGTGTCCATTTCAGAATGGAGAGCAGGTTGATGAGGGGCGAATGCTGCTCTTGCAAGATGCCACATATGAAACAACTGGAGAGTATGTTTGTGAAGTGACTGTGCCCTCCTTGCCTGGCCTGCGTTCCCAGGGGTCTGTGCACATCATTGTGCAGGGTCAGTGAAGAAATGTGAAATATTCTCACATTCTTACATTATCAAAACTATGACCGCCATGTATCAACATGAAGTCAAAGCTTGATAGTGGTTTCTCTTTTGCCTTTTATCATTTGTCCTTTTAAATTGCATTGCATTTTCATTTGCTATTTATGTTTTATGCTATTTATATTATTTGCTGTATACAAATAGTCATACATGTAAGTCATGTCTAACTGTGTTCAGGACCACTATCTTAAAAGTTTTGCGTGCATATGCAATCACAGCAACTTCTATGTGATGTGAACTTCAAATGTGATGTCTATTTCTTCTCCAACACCCATGGGATCCCAGCAGACATGTTAGGAAAAGGAAACTGCACTGTAATGTCAATTCTTTTACGTCCTTAATGGATGAACAGTGAGTGGTTCGGTTGTAGGTTTAAAAGAATTGTTTTGAGAAAGTGCACTCTTTCTTATGGTGAAATGGAAGAAATTTAGGTCTAATGTGCACGAATGCATCGTGAACAGGTGAACCCGAACTAGTGGGTGGACATCAAGAGATGAAGCTGGACGTTGCAATTGGGGGGATGGTGAACTTCAGCTGTGAGGGCTATGGGCATCCGCTACCCACCATAACATGGAGTGTCATTGGCAGCCAGGTATCTTAACAACACTGATTGATTGTCAGATTGATTTTTTTAACATTCCTTTATTTTTTGGCTCACAAATGATTCAAAGAAATCCTTTTACAATCACAAATTATTCTAAAATTAACAAATTTCATAATGTTTTATACTGTTGGGTGATCATTGAGGCAATCTCAGGTGGAAAGTTGGTGTAAGTGAATGTAAGTGGTGGACTGGAGCATACCGTTGGCATCAATTGATGCTGTCAGATAGATTTAATGAATATTGATTAAATGTAATAATAATATTAAATGGTTAGTACAACATTGCAAATTGCCTCAAATGTGATTGCATTTACTCAATATTTCATGATGTCAGAATGGTCGCACAGATTCACAATATGCAGAAATGATAAAAGTCCTAAAATTGTGTCGGAACACAATTGCAAGGAATCTTAATGGATACCACATTCAACTTATCACAGAGTGTTAAGATACTGTATATCCTGTTACTACCATGTGATGCATGGTGAAATGTAACATTCAAATAACACTCCAGGTAATATTGATACCTAAAAGCACACACTGTCCACAAAAAAAAACTATGCAGTGAACATTCTATAGTTGGATAGGAACCTGTTGGACTGAAACTAATGGTTGAGTATTTGTTAATTGTTTGTGTTTGGGGTGAGCCATAACGGAAATTTTTCATCACATTGTTTTTCTTTTTTTATCAACAGAACTGGCATGAGATTGCAAATAAGGCTGATGAGTATTTGGCTCAGAGTGTTGTTTCAGTTCAGGTGGCATCAGACATTCATGGCCTGTGCAACGTGTCGAACGATCTGGGCGCTGAAACCAAAGTGTTCATCGTAAAAGCTGGTAAGAGATCCAGTCAAAGTGATGGCCAACAATGACTTCTTCATGTTGAAAATAGATGGCTGTTTGTTCCCACTTTTTATCCACAATTATATTCTGTTTATCCATAGTTCCCAGAGCAACCACCGTTGTACCTTTCTCTCTTGGTAAGACTCAATTATTTCATAATTTTCCCACCGATGAAGACTTTTGTCCCATTTTAGCTTTTTACTCCTCCCTGGACATTTGTGACAGCCAGTCAGTAGCAGATCAGGCACTGATGTAATGCGCGCTGCTATGAAGATGCCCTGTGATAGCCTCCGTTGGAATTGTTGGTGACAACAACACATATATTGTCGTCATTATGGTGCGGTGCAGTCTGCGCTGCACTAGATATTTTTGTGTCTCCTTTCTCATGTTTCCCATACCACTGTGCATTCCTGGTGCCTTGTATATAAGAGGACTACACTGACTGGTTGGTCTTGATGGTTATGCTCTTGCCTGCATTCTGTAATGTTGTGGTCATCGAAGAGTTACTTAATAATTTATTATTTTCATGCTTGGATCTCTGGCTGCATTACATATTCAGTTTCACTGAACAAAGCTCAGCATACTAAGATAAAGTGACAATGCATCGCAGAGTTGTGCGCTCAACCGGAAATGTGCCTCGTGTTCAGCTGTTTGTTTCTGTCAGTAAATATTGTTATATGCCTCTTTGTGACATTTCTCTCAGTCCATCTGCCTAAGGTGAATTTGTGAATTTGTTTATCAGTGGACATTGTGGGCTAAGTGTATAGCAGTATGTGGATTAATTTCAGATTTTTTATCATGCATTATGAAAAGGATCAAAATGCCCTCCAGAAATCATTGCCAAGAAAGCAAACAAGTCATTCTTTGCATACATGACTTGAGATATTACTACTAACAAACTGAGGGGCCAGGACTAATGCCTAATTAAATGCAATGGTTGCTGGGGAACGACTTCTTAGCCTCTTAGAGTAAACACTGCGCAGCATGGCAGTGAGTCTGAACTGAGCACAAATGCACTTCAGAGGTGTTTGCTGCGTTTCTTGGAAGTAGTATATTACATTAAAATTGTAATACTGGACTTGATTCACAGGATTCCTTCAATAGATATTTGTGAAACCTCTGACTCCAAACATCAGTATGAATTCTCCTGTTCACAATCGTATGGCAGTAACACACCAACATGAATTTGAATATCAGAGTCAACAAGATTAAGGGATCAGACCTGAGAATCAGTCGGATGGAGGAAGTTCAATCCATGATGTAAATTTAGGGCAAAATGTCAGCTTTGACATATGCCATGTTATTGTGATGGGATCTGTTTTCACTGGAATGTGTTCTTAGAATGTCAATGATGGTTCACTTATTATATGGTTAAACAAATGTGGGTATGATCCCTAATTAGTGTGTGACTGTGTGTGAATACATGTATGTATGCAGCTGAGGGTAGTGGAGTGATCATAGTGATGATCATCCTTTGCCTACTGCTCCTGGCCATCCTGGGCAGCGTTCTCTACTTTCTGCACAAGAAGGGAAAGATTGCTTGCGGACGCTCAGGGAAGCAGGACATGTGAGTATTCACACTCAGTCATCAAGAAAAAAGCGTTGCAGAGAAAATGGGAATTGTTTGGCATTGCACATAGCTTTACACCAAAGATTCCATATCACTTCATTGGAATCCATTCTGTCCCTTTTTGATAGCAGCACTAAAGAGAAGACCACCAAAGATGACATTGTTGTGGAGATGAATGTGAAAAGTGAAGATGTTGTCCTCTTAAAGACCTCCAATGGAGACAAAAAGGGACCTAATAATCAGGTATCAGTTGTGAGAGTTGAATAATGTGTTAACATCATTGCAGTAATAGTGTAGTATATACATTGTAGCTACAGTAGGAGGATTCCAACTTAAAAATGTATTCAAATTTCGGGTACAAATTGAATGGCGAAGGAGAGGATTATCCTCAAAACCTCTACAAGCCTCCTTTAGCACAGACAAATTTTGAAAACATACACATGTGTGCGCATTAATTCATCTGTGCCATTTGTGCCACAAAATAATACAGATTTTCACCATAATTTGTTCACAGCACCTGAAAAGACATTTGTTGCAATTGGTCGGCTCTGGATTTAATACATAGTCTTTCAAATTAATTTATGTGTAAGTAATCTTGCACATGTACATGTACATCTTGTACATGGTGAAATATGCAGGAGACACCAAATCCCTTGTCCAGTTTAGGTATTATGCTTGTTGTGTTAGAGGACAAAAACCATCAAATACCATTAAGAAAGGTCGTTTGGACTTTGGACTATTTGATAAGAATGAATTAAACCCAATTGCATTTTCAAACGTCACAAATAAATAATATGATGATTACACAAATTTCTAGCTCATCTATTGTATATCAGTCTAGCTAACCTCAGTGTACACATGATGTCCAGGACACACTGAAATCTGACACACAGTCAGTGCAAAGAGATATTATTTAACATAAAAATGATGCCACGGTTTATGTATCAGAATCTAATGCAGCATCCACTATCCATGTATCTGTGGTCCTTGTTGCCACAATAGCTTTTGCTGTGCAATGTGTGAGCACATTGTGATTTTTAATCATATGTTAAAAAAGAGATGCAGAAGCAGTAGTAGCAGCAGCAGAGAGACGTCACTTTGAACTCACTATGTGTAAATGGTCTTACAGTGATGTGCTGGGATGGTGATTACGCTGCCGTGGAGGTGATCTGGAATGTATTACATGACCAGCGACAGAGGAGCCCAAGCTGAGACCTGTTGGAGTATCAGCTTCTCACAGTCCTAACATTCCCTCAACACATAGGACCACACACACACAGACGCACACACACACAGACACACACACACACACACACACACAAACAATTTTGTTTTGAATGATATTTGAATATTTTCTTTCTCTGACCTCTCTTTAAAAGTTTGTGTGCATGAAGATTACTTATTTGCTTGTTTTTTTAATGAAAGTGTACATATTTTATATTTTTTTATTTAAGATATTTTGGGTAAAAAAACTGAAAATCCTACCTGTCAATCACACACACTGTAGGGTATCTTTTGGAAACTGCTGTCAGATTCAGGTAATGTGAAATGCAGTGCATGGGGCTCACAAACTTACTTGTGTCACCACTATTACTGCAGGCCGAAAGTCACTACTTGAGTATCTGCTTAGCCTGTGTGAACTTGTTTTGTATTTCACACTGAAGTTTGTTTGATATGTGCTCTTTCTTTGTATTTCGCAAAGGATCATTTTGTAGGCTTGAATCTTTCAATTTGATGGGATTCGAAATTATGATGGGTGCTGAGTTGCGGTGCATTTAAAAGGTATAAATGGGAAAGCATCAGAATGCAGCTGCAGCCTCAGTTCATCAACCAGGGATCTAGCGCTGGTGAGGAAGATCTTGGGGCGCCTCGCTAGTGCTAGCGTAGCCTCTGTAGCCTTGTGCGTTTGTAGCTTCGCTAGTGTGCTGGCCCTGCAGCTTCGTTCTTGCTTGCTCTCCATTCGCCGTCTCCGTTGTCTGCCCATGAGGATAATGATCCACAACTCAGTAATGATATTACTGTACTTGCTGATTTGAAAAGATCTGAAATAACGTTCTTTTCCCTGGAAAATCTCATCATATATCATTGTGTCCTGACAAGTCTATTAAAACAAATTAGGTATTAGGTATGAGGTGTTAATTGCTTTGTGTGTGATTTCATGGTTGGAATACATTAAAATGCAGTCTGTTCCTAAAGGATGCTATGGACCAT
Organism: Carapus acus; assembly: GCA_900312935.1. Classification (NCBI taxonomy): domain Eukaryota; kingdom Metazoa; phylum Chordata; class Actinopteri; order Ophidiiformes; family Carapidae; genus Carapus; species Carapus acus. Next base: position 10,844 of record OMPJ01045626.1, on the reverse strand, counting down.
GTAAGTTAGGTAAAAAAAAAAAAGACAAAGAAGACTGAAAAGAAGATTGAAAAGACAATTGGAAAAAAGGTATTCAAAGTTGCTTTTTGGCTCCATTGCCCAGTGCTGGAATAATTTGCATCATAGTCAGATTACTTCATTTTTTGTGCAAATTGTCTGAACATTTCCCTTGCAGACTTCTTTGGGTGAGAAACACACAGTTTGTTTGTGTGATCACATGTTAACTCGATGCCACATTTATGTCAAAGTAAGATGTTACAAAAACTTGTTTGCATTGAATATTAGCATAGTCACGTCAACCAACAAAAAAACTGAAGATTTCAGTTTCTTTTGCATTTAATGGCTGGTGTATGTTGCAACAGCAACCTCAGGTGAATTGTTCTAAATGTTCATTTTTTTGTAGGTTTTCCTTTATAACTTGAGCACAGCATGCGCATTGTGGGCTCAGATTTGCCTTGTATGATAAAAGAAAAAGGAGCATAAATTATTGCAATGAAAAATGTTGAAAGCACTTACAGTATATGTTGTTGTTCTGTGCTTTGATTTGGCTGCTTCCTTTTCTACATGTCTTTGGGATGGTGTTTTTATAGAGTGTTTCTCATTCTGGAGATAAGTTTGAGTATGGGTTTGAATAATATTGTCTTTTTAGCTGTGATACATTGACATTGTTGGCATGTGGTTCTTTTGATGGCTTCAATGTTCCCATCTTTTGTGACAGAAATGAATGCCAAATAAAGTGGTGTTCCTCTCCTGATTTTAGGCTCTTCTATCTATTCAAGCCACTTTGAGGAAGGGAGTGAGGAATAAGTGCTCCAACAGGAAGGTGCAACAGCATTATACCGCATGTACAGCATTATATATTAAGAGGGACACAGGTGAACAGTAGCTTAGATTTTCCCTCAGAAAGCAAACATCTGCTTTAAATTATTCCATAGTGGCTTTTGAAACAGAGGGACAATACAGTCTCCTCAGAACCAACCCAAAACACTGGTAATGAGGGTAATTATCTACTGGGGGAACAGTGGCTTTTCTCTATAGCACATTTTGAAGTTGGGAGCAACTGCTGGGTGAGAGGCTGACCACCTGACTTTCTACTCAAATCTCTACCCATCTCAGTTACTTAAGGATCCCCCAGAGAGTCATTGTCAAGTTCTCTCCATGCCAAGGATTCTGTGTGAAGCAAAATGGAATGGGTGTGAATTGAGTTGTGTGGGATAATGTATTGAGCAGAGCAGACTGGTCACTCAATCAAAAATACGTTCCCAGCCACCTCTGGTCTCAGGTTTGGCAAGTATCACCACTGTTCCACTACATTAGGAGAAATCTCTAAGACGGATGCATTTTTGAAGTTCCCCTCATCTTAAAACAGATTACATTGAGAGCCATAACACACAACAACCTGTGATGTTTGCAGTGGAAACATGGGAGGGGGACATATGATCCCCATGATTTTTTCACCATAACAACAGAAGTCACCAAATAGGGCCAGTGTTTTACTTTCTTACTTGTACAGTAACCTGTGTTTTTGAGGGCATGTTTATAATACCAACGACAGCTACTGTATGTGGTGTAGCTTTTCCCTACACAACTGCCCGTTGCATTCGGATCTCTGCGTAACATGCAGGGGCAGTTTCACATTCAGCCCGGCAGATGGCGGTAACATTTTATTTTTCCAATCTGCGCGCTGTACCTCTCAAGTCTAAGAAGCGCCGAGGACTCGTTGCCCGGACCAGTGTAGCCAGGTGTACGATAATTATCGTATTTGTATGATAATTTTGCCTTCTGTACGATGTATTATCAATAACCCACAGTAGGTGAGATATACGATAATTTGACCACTCCGTGAATGTGTGGTTGTGATCGGTTGTTGACGGCCTGAATTGGCCTGTCGCAACTGTCGGACAGAGTGCTTTTTGTGAACCTCAAAGGCATCTGTTTCCGCAAACAGATGCCTGGCACGATTGGCTGGAATATCCAGCCAATCGTGCTTTTCCAAATGTGAGCTACGGGTGACGCGGATGCGTTTGCCTCAGAACAACGGCCATGATTGGCTGAATTATCCACTGCGCCCGGGTGTACTATAATTTCTCTCAAAATACGATAATCTTATGTCTCTGGTACGATTATCCTACATTTGTCACCTGGCAACACTGGACAGGACACAGACATGACTTCATGGCCATCGTGTTCCCTAGCTGCTTTGCATTCGTTAGCGTGAACAATGATCGTCGTCCGCTCGCGTCTAAGATCATCTTGTTTTCCGATGCCAAACACACCGAATTAGCTTCTCTGCGTTGTGGCTGAGTTGGAGCGAGGCAAACCCACAGTGTGGCACAACACTGGCAACACAAGGAGCAGCCATGGCAGACGGATGGAGCCAAGACTTGGGGGAGGCCGTGTATCGCACCAGGGACTCCGTCAAAAACCTAAAAATAAAGTAAGAGGAACAACCGTTCAAACTGCTGTTAGGTCATTGGTAGTGGATTCGTGCAAAGTGATTCTTACAGTAGAAATCGCTATTTTCCACTTAGTCCCTTTTAAAGCCGTTATTCAATTTTCATACCAAGCACTGTCACTGTTGCCAACTCTAGCACATTGGCATCATTACAATTGATGGTTTAACATGTGCATTTGCAAAAAAGAATATGTAACATGTTAACAGATATTTTCCAACTTATTTTCCAATTCTGCCAGAAGTGTCACCGGAGCTTCCCTACATTCCAACTGAAGGTGTTGGGATTCAGTTCGATATGCTCTGTGAGGGGCTGGGCAAAAAGCCAAGCTTGCAACCCTACATTGAGTCCCTCAGCTAAGATCAATCGTATTGAAGTCTTTGTCTTATCAGAGGGAAACATCGTTCTATAAATGCAGATATTCTGAAATTATAGGCAAGAGAGAAGCCAACCATCTATCAACATGTCAGTGAAGTCAAGTCAAGTCAAGTCAATTCAATTCAATTTTATTTGTATAGTGCTAAATCATACATTTGCATTTACATGCATTTACGCGACAGAGATGCAGGTAAGGGTGGATGGGTGCAAGTGAGGCTGAGAGGGAGAGGAGATCGAGGAAGACGAGGAGAGGAGAGCTCAATGTGTCATCTAATTCTAGACACATAGTTTTGTCTAACTATAAGCTTTATCAAAAAGGAATTTTTTTAGCCCACTCTTAAATGCAGTGAGGGTATCTGCCCCCTGGACTGAAGCTGGAAGATGGTTCCACAGGACAGGAGCCTGATAGCTAAAGGCTCTGCCCGCTATTCTACTCTTACTGATTTAGGAATCACCAATAACCCTGCGCTTTCAGATCGCATAGCTGTGGTTGAATGATAATGCACCATCAGCTCTTAAAGGTACGATGGTGCATCATTATTGTAAGTGAGGGGAAGGATTTTGAATTCTATTCTCCATTTTATCATCTTGAAAAACGAGTCACCTTTGTTCTTGCGTCGTTGTTTGTTTGTTTGTTTGTTGTCGTTTTTCACCTCCAACATTAGGGTTCGTGTGGAGAGAGTCACCTCAACAACAGCCCTCTCCCAGAACCTGCAGGACAAGGTGCTGTCCCAGCCAAACATTGAGCTGGACACGCTTTCCTCTTCTGGAAACAGAGGTGATGCTACATATTCCCATGCACGCTGTAGTATGTTTCTGATTCATCGTTGAATGTGGGGACTAACATGTGGCTGCTGTTCAGTTTCGATGTTTTCAGTATCTTGCTATTTTGTAAAGGCTAGCTTGCATGTTGATAATTTGCTGTTGTGGTAGAGATGGGAGGTAAGGAATGTGTGATCTTAGTCACCAAAAAGTGCATCATGAAAAGTGAACATAACTATTCAATTAAGACCTAAACACCAAAATACTTCCCTCTGTGAAACGTTACCCTACCTGTTGCAGGTTGTCTGTTCATGTCCAGGAGATTGAGAGAAGGCATAATCTTTGAGCTAACACAATTATATTGTGAATTTGTTTGTGACATTAGGTGACAATACAGAGGAGCTTGTGGTTGGCTGGCAGGAAAAGCTCTTCAGTCAGGTGAATAATACCTTAAAGTTGATGCTTAGCTATACTGGTCAAGTAAGTGTAGCAATTTATTGTTGCACTTAGTTCAAATGGCATGTTTCATGCTTAGTGTTTCATTTATTCTGCAATGGTTTTCTTTTTATATTGAAATACCATTTAGCAATGATAAAATTTAGCACTTCCCTAGGCCAGTGTTGACCTTTGTCAGCCACGGCACACATTTTGATTAGAAAAAATTTCACAGCAAACCTCTGTCGTCTGAGTGTAGTTGGTGTGTGTGTGTGTGGTGGTGGGGGGCTCCGTGAGCCGGTCTTTCTGCTATTATCTGACACTTATCAAAGGGGGGTGGGGTTGCGGGGTGCATGCCCGTCTTTCCGTGCTCGGCTGTTAGTTGTCGGCAGGGGCCAGAAGGGCTTTCCCAGCATCATCAGCTGTCGCAAGTGAGCCGTATGGGACCATATGAAATTGGACTGTGGCATACCTGATGACTTCTCACGGCACACTTGTGTGCCTCGGCACAGTGGTTGGGAAAGACTGCCCTAGGCAGCGTGATTTGCAGAACTCCAATCACAATGAAATAGCTTTTGGATCATGGTAATATGCAAGATTACAATTTCCAGGTGCTCTGTCTGTTCTGCGTGCCAATGCTGCTTTGTCTCCACAGTATGAGATGCAGCTATATCTGCATGATGTGACATATAAATCGCCTCTTGAGAGACAGTATCATGCTGAAGTTACAGCCAACCTCAAGAATCAGAGCCAGCGAAACCACAGGATTTTCACATATACTGATCATGACTACTTGACCCACAGCCTCCTATTACAGCAACAGGTGGGTATGTTGTGCTAATGTGTGCATCAAATGCAGCCTCAATCATGTTTCATTTAATGCAAATTAGCATTGCCCTTTATGGTGAAACACAACAAACACAGTTTCGTCTTTGCAAACAGCAGCTTATTTTTGGTTTTATGAAGCAGGAGGACAAAGTCACAATCAGATCCACCCAGACATTCCTGGCTGAAAGGATGGCCAGTGTGCGACACAGAAGGCAGGAAAGACGCCCTGTGTAAGTGAAATCGTACAGTTTAAGCTTTTAAGTTTAAGCACACAGTACAAATGATCATTCATATCAGTTAAATCCAATAAAAAAAATCCAATAACTGTATGGCACATCACATGCAAAGATTTGTTTGCAAAATCAACAATTCAGGACATTTGATCTCTATAGTAGTCAATTCAATTCAATTTGTATTGCACCCATTCATAAGAGAAGTTATCTCAAATCATAATAGAAGTTATATCAAGATGGAGCAGGTAGAGCTCCTCAACATTTAAACATTAAGCTCTTAAGATGTACACACAGAGACGTAACATTTCCCCCATTAGCAAGGACTTTGCAAAAGAGTGGTAAGGAAAATCTCCCCATTTATGGAAAGAAACCTCGGGCATACCAGGCTGCACGTAGGCGGCCATCTGCCTCGACCGGCTGGGTTGAAAGAGACAGGGAGAGAGGTGGAGGCAGAGACAGGCACAAAGATGTACAGCAGTAGATGTACAGAATGCTGGTCTGGAGCAAGACCTGGATGTTGATGTTTGGCAACCTGCCATCACTGGTCGTTTTCCAGCTGCTGTCTGCGGGTTGATGAAGCACAGGACACTAAGACTGAACTGAACTAAGCTGAGAACTAAGAACTAAGACTAAGCTGAACTAGTAACATGCATCAATGAGACATGTATGCAGGCAAGGAGAGAGAGAGAGATTTTTTACAATGGTGCTGGAGGGCAGGGTAAAGCCATCCAAAGGAGCCATATCATTACATAGTGAGTCTTCTAAGGTGCTCAGGACTAACAATAACCTCAGATTTATCCGACTTGAGTAGTAGAAAGTTACCAGTCATCCATGTTTGTACGTCCCTAAGACAAGCCTGAAGTTAAACTAGGTGGCTGGTTTCATCAGGCTTCACTGATAAATACAGTTGTGTATCATCAGCACAACAGTGAAAATTTATAGTGTTTCCTGATGATACTACCTGAACCTAGAGGAAGCATACATACAATGGGTAGTTCTGAATACAAAGTCCTGCAGAACTCCATGTCCAACCTTAGTGTGCTTAAAGGAGACATTGTTTACATGTACAAGTATGCATGACAGATATGACTTAAACCATCTTAAAGCAGTTACTTTGATGCTGGTCTGATCCTTTATCCTCTGTTGAAGGATCTGATGGTCTATGGCACAGGTGTGAAACTCAAGGCCCAGAGGCCAAATTCGACTCATTCGATCATTTTATGTCCCCCCTGAGCACTTGAGTGACTGTTTCTCCTCCATTTAAACGTGCAATGACCCACAAACTATGTCTCCCAAAATGCTTGTGGATCATGTTAGGTGGTTGCCATTGACATCTGGCCCCCTGAGGGCGATTGCCATGCTAATGTGGCCCTCGGTGAAAATTTGTTTAACTCCCCTGGTCTATAGTGTCAAATGCATCACTGAAATCTACAATAACAAGCACAGAATGGAGTCCTTTGTCAAAGCAATTAAGAGGTCATTTGTGACCTTCACCAGGGCCGTCTCAGTGCTGTGATGCACTGTTTATCATGGCTGAAAGTCCTCAAGTAAACCATTGCACTGTAGGTAGTCACAAAATTGGTTGGTTGGAGACAGCTTTCTCCAGGATTGTGGAGGGAAAAGGAAGGTTTCAGTCTTGTAGGTAATAGTTGTAGCCTTTTTTAAATCTTTGATGTGGTTACAGAGACTGTGGTATCCCAAAGTCAAAAATGGTGAACTGGGAGCCCACCGAGGAGTTTGTGAAGAACGCTCATGTGATTAATTGTACCATGCAGACCATGCACATCATGGCAGACCTGGGTCCACCTGGAAAGTAAGATACTTTATACCAACACTAATACACAAGAATCTTTTCTCGCGTGCAGCACAGGGTACACTGTAACCAGGAACCCTCACTGTGTCACCGAAACTGCGACTGCCCCTTCAACATGCATGACTTTTTTTCGATTTTTGATTATGTAGGAGAAGAGCTCCCTTTATTTTGATCATAGGCACCTAGTAATGGCTAGACTGGTATTTATGAGTATTTGTAACTGCATACAAGATTTGCGAGTATTGCTTTTGAAAATATGTCTGACAGTTATGTGAAGCTACTGTCATCACCAATCCCACAAGTGGACATACAGGTATACTGTATCTGCACCATTAATCAGCCAAACCCAAACAATGGGATGCACAATTTGTTTCTAAATTCCTGTTTTTTCTTATAAATGTCTACATGTTTTACACAAATGCTCTCACTTGAGAACAAAACATTGTTGGATTTTGCTGTAACTCTGATGTTCTTTTTCCACATTATCATTCTAAGGTTGGGCCATCAAGAGAATGAATGTCTGCTGTTAACCATCAGAACTGATGGAAATGGAGTAATAATTCTTAAACCTGACTTAAACAAAGGCAAGGAACCTTACAGGCAAGTACAGGAGTTCCACCCTCCCCTTTCAGCACACAATGCAGACCCTTGAGGGCCACATATTATTCCCCAGACTTACAAACTATTCATTTGAACAATTCATTTCATTGATTGCAGTTAATTTTAAATGACAGGACACTCAAACAATCCCTTAGAGAGCTTTTCATTGTTTTGGCGCAGGTTGGAAGTTTAATGGATGTAGTGTATCCAAAATTCAGCGATGCTCTGATGTGGTGGTACTAATATAGTGTCAACAAACACACTTTATTCATCTCCTGATGAGGAAATTCACAATTTTCGCACAGAGTTTTTGCTCTTAACAAACACCCAGGGGAGACTGGGGCTTGTCACACTTGATACATTCTTGTGTATTTCTTGGAATCAATACATAAGATTACAAAAATATGTGAACAAGCTGAAAGACCAATGTCTCAAGTATGCATTTTGTATCATGTCATTTTCATATCTCATGTCGATGCAAAGTTATCGGCGATCCAATAGAGAGTGTGCACTTGTGACATGTTACCCCATTACAGGGTAAATTGTCACACTACAGGGGGTAAGATGTCACACTGGATTTTGTAACAATTAAAACCAGGATAAAATGATTGTTATGGTTCTTAATTTTTTTGAACATGAACACTTTTTCAAGCATTGAAAATCATTGTCATTGCATTTGAAGAAGTCATTTAATGTGGCCATTGAAATGTGAGGGTTAATCCTGCATCTTCCTCTGTAGGCTCACAATCTTTAATCTGAGCCGTTCCCACTTGTATGACTTAAATCGGGGCTCTCCTCACCGTAACGAAAAGTCAGATTGAATGGTGTGAAAGTTGCCAAGAATCAATCCGGTATCTTTTAGTTTTCCAATCATAATTTGTGGATCTCTTAACTATTGATGAACTGGCCTCTTCCCAAGAGAAAGCCTTAATTTCTTCAATGACGAGCAACTAATGACAAAATAAATGGGCCCCATCAGATTGTTTAATGGATCTAACAGATTTGTTTAATAACGGGACCACAGGCCTGCCTGCCTTGGAGTGAGATTGTGAGTGTGAATGTCCCTGAATTGTGGCCTTGTGATGGAGTGGAGACTTGTTCGGTCGAGTTATCACGCTAGAGACTGGAGTCGAGAGGTAGCAGCTGTCATTGTCAGCCTTTCCTCACTTTTTCTGCCAATTTGACATGTGAAATGGCAGAATACAAAATACACTGGATTGAAGTCTAGAGGAACTGATGTTACCTTCAGCTCTCAGCCTCAAATACTTGTTTGCTTATGTAAAATAACAGATTCAACTGACCTACAAAAAAGAAGGTATTGGTTCACAATGAAACTTAAAGCAGTCCCGAAATATGGTCAAAGTTTCTAAGAAGAACTTGAAGTTCCATTTTCATACACTCAAACAAAACCTAACAAACAAATTTCCTTGCCAGTCAGACTTTTCATCTGAATCTCGGTTCTTGCACAAATAGACTGATTTGCCAGAGGTCCACTGTTTGTGGGCCCACCCTTTGCCCATCATACACTGCACCCAGGATTCCCTGGCCAGCTGTTTCAAAATGGCTCTACACAGACCTGCCAGACGAACTCATCTCCTTCCAATGAGGTGTCATCTGGAGTTTTCCTTTGTGCACATGCGCTTTGTTTTTACCCCTGCACTTTACTTCCCCGAGAGTTTTATATTTGGTTGCCTTGCATTTTTTTTGAATAGCCTTTTTTCACTTTGTGCCTTTGAGCCTCAAGTGCCTCCTTCACGAGTGTGTCAGTACGAATAGCAGTTTTGTGACATGTAACAACTAACTCCAAAATGACTGGGACATGTTGCCCCAAGGTATCATATCTCCTCAAGGCAGCTCTAGTTTAAGGTAAGCTTACAACAGAACAATGACTGATATGACAGGATGCTTTAATCTCTCCTCTTAAAATTCCACATATCATTGTGAAGATTTTTATCTAAAAGAGGGTTATTTTGAAATATACGAGGTTGAATTTTTTTACTTTGGGATTTTCAAAATAGTTACATGATACTCACTTAAACTCACAATTTCATACTGTCTTCACAGACAGTAAATTACATCAGACAATGTAAAGAAAAAACGGGTATTCCACTTTCTAGTTTCCCCCTCTGATGGGGAAGATAATTGCAATGTGACAACTTACCATTTGACATGAAGCCCTGGTCTCTCCTTCATGGTTAATGTACATGCAAATACACTCACATGGGTTCGGATGGAAGGGGCTGCGCTCCTGACTGTGGTTGGGGTTGGATGCCTTGGCCAAGGGCACCATCACAGTAGTCAGGAGCCAACGGGACCCCTTCCAGCCCTAGTCCAATTTCCAGTCTTCTGTCCTTGGTCTTCTGTCCTTGGTCCATGACGAGGCCTGAAAAAGCCATACTCCAGTCCCCAGATAGATTCCCTACCCCTGAGCCACTGACGCCCCAAAATAGAATTCCCTGGCCATGAACCAAACTAGGGCTGCAGAACGCCCAATCCTAACCACTTGACCACCAGGTAGAAAACACTGTGTTCACATTTCACAATATTTCATCCCTCAATATCATTGTCATGGTTACCATAGTCATGTCTTACAGAGTAACTGCTATGGTCCATATGATTGTTTGCACCTTCCTTGCACTGCTGTCCACTCCAATAGACAAAGTTTTCCACACCAGCCTTGTATGCGAAAGCAGTAAAACATGAAAACCATTATACGCAAACAACAAGGACGAAGAAATCAGTTGTCATGGTAATTTGTCATTGCACAGGATTGTAACTCATGGGGAGCAAAGAGACGTTTGGCATCTCACGCTGGAGAATGTCTCCACAGTAATGAGAGCAGAGGATAAGGAGAGAGAGCAGAACATGTACAGAGATGTAAGTACTTCCTCACCACTGGATACACAGAATATCAACAGTGAGAGTGACTGAATGGGTGAAGACCGACCC
>OMPJ01045625.1:0-18093 GCA_900312935.1 Carapus acus | reverse complement strand
TCTTGATGTAATGGGAATGAATCTGCTCTTAACAGCTGCAGGGAAGGAAAGGCCAAAAATGGAGTTTGAGATCTGTCAACCTCCAATAAGAGGCTTTATGGATGACCTCACCATAACAACCTCAACCCACGTTCGAGAAAGGTGGATTCTGTAGTCACTCGATAACGTGGCAAAATGGGCTCGAATGATGTTCAAAACTGAAAAAGTCAAAAAGCATGGTGATCAGGGATGGCAAAATAACAAGCCAGTTTCAGCTACAAGTTGAAGGGGAGGCGATACCATCGCTTGAGGAGAATCCAATCAAGTGTCTTGGGAAATTTTACTATTTATCCCTCAATGTCAGAAGCAGTGTCTCTGTGACAGAGAAGCAGGCTGAGAGTTGGCTAAGGATGATCGAGAGCTCGGGCCTACCAGGCAAGTTCAAGGCCTGGCTCTTCCAGCATGGACTGCTACCAAGACTCCTGTGGCTACTGACGATTTATGAAGAGGCGATGACAACAGTTATCAGAGAACCTCAGCATTTTCGTCTCTGCCACCTCCAGCTAAGCCTCCTGTCTCTTCGACAGAGCCACTCTCTCTAAACCATACATCATGTAAAATTTCGCTCCCATATTCTAAACCTCTCCGTCCAATCACGGTTCCACACTTCATGTTGTCATTTTGTGGAGATTTGTTGTTTTTATTTTTAATTTTCCTTACTACCTAATTTTCTGTTTTCAGTTCTTAATTTGCAGCACACCATGGCAGTTTCCTCCTCCCCCCCCAACACAGAGGTCAGCTGAGGATGATTCATCCACGTAGAGCAGCAGGCTCAAACAAGGAAGGTAAGTAGGTCTGTTGGTGGGTGCTTTACTAATCCAGGAAATTTAACACACTTGACTCTGTACAGGTCAGAGTTAGGCTGTAACTCAGCACTGTGACATGTCCAGAGGTTGATGTCACAGCCACTGTTGGGGATATCAGGGAGGAGCACAGGAGCTTGGTGCAGGAGCAAGCCACAGGAATCATCTGCAGATCAACATCTCAGAGACCAAAGGGCTGGTCATCCATTTAAGATTAAGAATAAGAATAAGAATATGAATAAGAATAGGAATCTTTTTAAGAATCCTAGTGTCACTATGACACTTTTTCCAACATCATTGTGAAAATAAGTTTGGCAGGTCCACATTATGGTTATAGCAGCGGACTACCAGCAACAAACAGTAGTCCCAGTAGTTACAGTAGTATAACAGGGAGTGCACAGAAACCTGCAGCATGTACTGTATTAAAAGAACTATACAAAACTGCAGAGTAAAGTGACTGCTGCGGTGTAAAGTGACTCGTGCATGTTAAGTGGCGATTGCAGAAGCAAGGGATGGTTGTGTGTGTGGTGTGCTGTGGGGTGAGGAGGTGAGGGGTGGGAGTGGTAAATCAATCAGTCGTTCACTTGAGGAAGTCCAGTCATGACCACTTCTGATCGAGGGAGTGGAGGTTGTACATTCCAACATATACCGCTGGCTGTGGCTAGACAGCATGCTGGACTGGATGTGCAACACCCACCTAATGTATAGGAAGCGACCCAGCAGACTGTTTGTTGTAAAGAGGCTACTATCCTTCTTCAACATCTGCGGGAAACTCCAGTGGACGTTCTAGTGGTACGTGGTTGCCAGTGTCACATTTTACGTCATGACATCATGCATTGAGAGCAGCGCATCCAACAGGGACACATACAGGCTTGATTATCTGGCAAGGTGGTCAACACAGTATCATCAGCAGCCGGGGGAGCCTGGTCAATGATCTGCTGGTCCTTCACTTAGGAAGGAGCAGCACTTAAAAACTCTTTTATCCAGCTTGCCATTGTGCTGCTCATCTCTTTTTCAGTGCATTACATGATGTATTACTACACAACTATACCATACTGTATATTGCGACTACTGAATCTCAATATCAAGAGGGCCAAAAATGAAAATCACTGTCGGTTTGCGGGCCACACTCATTATTTTGTCGTTGGAGGTTCTTAACCCATCAGTAGGACCAGTATCCACTACTTTGTGCGAGGAGGAGCAGGCTGAGTACAGCCAGATCAGGGTGGCCTGACATTCTCTTGTGGGCCTTGTGACCTCTGCCTTGCACCATAGAGCTTGACTGGCTTTTGCTACCTCTATACTGGCATCCTTGCTCGCCTGACTTAAGAGAACACTGAAATTGGCAGTGTGGCACTGGCGTGATGGTCTTTACACAGGGCTTTTCGTGTGACAGACCTGAAAGGGTCTGTACAAGCTGTGGTGAACATTATGCCGCCTAAAACATTGTTCAGCATGTTAAGTTTGATGGTGGATCAGTGTTGGTCTGGGGACGATTAGCCATGGAGGGACACAGAGACATGTAAAGGATAAAGAATGGCACCATGACTGTACAAGGGTGTTAGGATCAAATTCTTAGACGCATTGTTAAGACCATTCGCTGGTGCAGTGGGCTCCGGGTTGCTCCCGGTGCGTCACAAAGCACAGCCTCATGTGGCACAGAGGATGCAGGCAGTTCCTGGAGGCTGAGGGAGTTGCTCCCATTTACTGGCCTCTTTGCTCGCTTGACATAAATCCAAAGGAACATCTCTGCGACATCATGTTTAGGTCCATATACAGGCAGGTTGCACCTTAGACTGTACAGGAGCTCGGTGATGATGAAGGTCGATTGGGAAATACCCAAGGACATCGTCCTTCACCTCATAACGACCATACCATGACGTTGTCAAGTATGCATACAATCATGTGGGGCCATAAAAACCAACCGCTGAGTTGCTACTAATACCATTTTGAGTTGCTGCAATGACATTTCAGGAGAAGCCTGCTGCATCAGTTTGAATTCCTTTGTCACTTCTGATTAAACCCTTTGTTGGTTGATATTTTTAATTTTCATCAAATGGTATGCCATGCTTCTGTTCAAAACACGTTACCCACTCCATATCATGATGGATCATGATATCAGCATTATTTTTTCCAATTGAGATATGGGGACACATTTACTAACTATGCATTGAAAAGGTTCCAAATTCCATCGTGGAAATGAAATTTAGAATGAGTCCAAGTACGAAAGAAATCTGTATTTATCAAACCCGTCTTACGCACATACTGTACGTATGCAAGCGGTGATGATAAATCTCACCTGTTTGTAAATACAAAGCTTATGCATGTTTACGGGCATTTGCATTCAGAAATGCCCTTTAACAGAGACACACTCCTATCGCAGATAATTCATGCACTGATTGAATTATGTTTGGAAATGGTGTAAAAACCTTGTATGATTTCAGCTTTTTGTTCATGTCTATATGGGAACCGGATGTAAGTCGGGGCAAGAGAAGTTATTACATCGAGCACTGCTGGCATGATTCTCCAAGAAGTCAGCTATGTCTCCAATCTTTCACTGAAATGTCCCAGTGGCTAAAAATCCCACTGGTGGAGACAAGCTGGATGTGCCCTAGGATGGTTTTGGTGCATTTTGTCTCCCACTTCAATGTGGGTTGTTAATCACAGCATAGATCCATCAAAATGTTTCTGGGGAAGAAGTGCCTGCTAAGAAGCCACTCTGTGCTCTCCCTGGACACATCTGCACATCTGTCTTTTAAACACACTCCCTACACACACTCCTACAGTAAAGCAGGATGGGCCATGGTACTTGTCTGTCAAACTCTTTTCAGGTGGTCCTGCCACAGCTGTCTTCTATAGCTTGTCGAATCAGTTATTCAAAGTGTCTGCTACAAATTGAGAATATCAATCAATTGGAGAAAACAGGTAATACGTTTGAAGTTTGAGATTACTGGACACTATTCATGGGCTTTATTTGTAGTTTCATTGTTCTACCACTAGATGTTGTGTGTACGCATGGTCAGAGTTATGCTTAAATTTACACACGTTCCTCCACACCAGTAGGCAAACAGTTGAGAAATTACATACTTTGCATAGAGTTTGTCTGCATTGCTACGAATAAAAGTTCATGAATAAGGTCCCTAATGTGTTCCTTAAATTCATTTGATGTATGTTGATGTATGTACAATGACCGTATTATAATTCTGTAACATTTGTTTAGGTAGGATTTTATCCTTTTCTAAAACTTTCCTACATTTTTGTACTGTTAGGCGATCTACTCCATGCCAACTGCAAGTCAGTCAGACCCCTAAAATAACATTCATTGTGAAATATTCCCACATGTACACCAAGATAATACCTACACCAAAAAGTAGTCTACATAGTCTTTGGCCGAGCAGAAAGAAATTCTGAAGAACAAATTGTATTGTAAATTTAGGTAGATGTAAAGAACTACAGAAGTGTACATCAAATTTCCGATAAGACATGTGTTGTAACATTTGAGTGCATTGATTAAGCATGCTTATGTTTCCTTTTTGTAAACAAGATAATAAAGAGGATTATGAACTTGTATTAAAGGCTGATTTGTAAGGATGAAAGAGTCTCAACCTGGATAGAAGCCTCTCCAGTCCAACAGTATCATGTTCATCATGGAGACAAAAAGAAGAGACAAGCTTTCTCCAAAATTCTGCTCCTTCATTAAGCAAAGCAGTTCCACCCTCATTGTTGTGCAGATTCTGTCTTTCATTTGAAATTTAGATTGGCGGGTCACTTCAAAAGGAATTTGAGGGGACTTGGTCCAAATGCAGTGGGTCCTACTTTGTTGACTGCCGCTAGTTAGCATTTTACATCGGGGAGCAAAATGCAGCCAATGTTTCAACAGCCATCAGGAGCAACCGGGTCAAACCATTGTCTGGTGATATTAGAATGAATTAGTGAAGGCTTTGATCAAAAACTCTCCTGCTATGTGAATTCAAATATAGCAGTGCTTTCTGTGAGCATAAGCAGAGCAATATTGTCTGTTCTAACTGATTTCAGCTTCACCGTACAAATAGATATAGGATATGATAAGACCTGTAAATATTGTGTTGCTAATATATTATTATGGCAGTCATATGAAAAAAGTTTTTTAAGTGCTCATCACCTGAACAGTTAAAGAATATGCTTTCCTTATCTGACAACTGACTCACCCAGAATTTTATGAGAAAGAAAGAATTCTGAGGTCCTTTGCCGAACAGCTCCTTCAATCCTCCTTTCTTTTCTGGGAATTTGTCATAAATCTGACGAATATCCACTGACTCGAGCAGAGCATCAGCATAGGAATGGTTTGTCTGTCCAATATGTACAAAGAGGTGCTTGTTGTACTGCAAGAAAAAGTACATATTTTTAAATTTTTGAAAAGCAGGATAAATCTGCATGCATTTTAGTATCAAGAGGGAAAAAAGATAAAGATTTAGAATTTTGACAATTTTTGAAACATAAAAAAAAAAAGAATATGAAAATTCAATGACCTCTTAGCTAACAATTACAGTGTCATTTTACTGTCATGAAATCCTCAACAAATACCTCTGGATTCCTTAGGCCTGCCTTCCCTGCAGTGATATGAATGAGTTAAAAAGGCAGTGATCCTAATACTCAATTATTAAATATTATGTAGAAAATGAGGGAATATCGAACCAATGCAAACCAATCAAACCACGGTGCTGGGTGCAGATGGAATAAATGAGCAACCCATAGATGCTAAAAATACCTGAACTGAAAAACTGATTGATTAAATGTCTCTATAAATTAATCAAATTTTAAATTTTCCACAACACAATAATAGTAATACTACAATACATTATATAGACACACTTGCATAGTATACAAATGTATGTGCCACTGAAAAAAAAAAAGATATTTAAACGAAAATGCAGAGTAACACAAACGAAGAGGTCATGTGGAAATGTGGCAGCAAAAGCAAATGCAAACATAAAACGGTACTGACAATCGTTAAGCACTGGCGGAATGAGACAATAAGAGAAGGGAATCAGCACAGTCACAGAAATATTTTCCATGGTACAATAGTAATATACACACTGAGTCTGGGTCCCTCTGCTGCTCCAAGAAGGCTGAGAACTCTACCAGTCGGAGTTTTGAAGTACCGATAGAACGACCCTGCCATGCTGGTGCTGTAGGAGCTTGGGCTGCTGTGGGCTCATAGCCTGCAAAAACAACATCAAACACATAGAGATGTTCTGTTTATGGCAATGTGCTGCATAAACATATTCAAGCTGCTATACATAAAATGTCCTTTGTTATATTATATGCTGAAACATTTCATGGACGTAAAAGTGCAACAATTCTGACAAAGCTGTTCCAATTCAGAACATGCTTAGAGAAAAGCCATCTATTGACATGAGTACAAAATAACAATAACAAATAACAGCAACAACAAAAAGTATTTGCCCACACAAATTTTCTTTTCATAATGTATAATCAGCCTCATTTTTTAAATGTCTACTGATCAAAATATTAATGCATGACGTGAATGTTGCTGCACTGGACATTGTGGGATGGATGATAGGTGATAAGTAATGTGTTGTTTATTCAAAATATCTTATTCTTCAATGGTTTCAAACTGGAAATTCTCACTTGAAATGGCTGTTGTGCCTGTTGGCTGAAGAGGATAGGCTTGCTGAGTGAAAGGCTTGATACTGGAAAAAAAGCGTAACAGAAAAGGGAGGTTTGTGCATATTTATGCATTTGTTTGCCCGTGAAATGTCAGTGTAACACTTACTCTTGTGAGGATCCTGGCTGACCAGCTGATAGCATTCCCTGCCACAACTACAACATAAAACAAATAAATAGTGGACAACAAAGACCAAAGCGTATCCATTTGTGTGCAGCTGCTCATGAAAAGATCAGAGCAGCTCTCAGCACCATGTAGTTATCTTGACAACCATTTGTTTCTATCGTGTGTTTATCTGATAGGCACAGTTGTACAGAGCAGTTGTATGAAATGTGATTTGGTTCCGGTGTCAGTGTATTTGGCCCCATGGCTGCACTGCGTGAGGCTGGGCACGCTAGATCAATAAGTGGGGTGTCTTACCCCTGCTCCAGGAAAAGCTGGGCGCGGGATGCCTGGCAGGCCCAGCTTGTTGTGGATGGCAGTCGCAGAGACGATCTGAGCCGAGGACATGGAGGCCATGCTCTGCAAAGCTTTGTCCTTCACAGCCTGGTCCTTTAAAAGCAGTCACAAAAGGCTTAGCACTCACATAGGAGGGCGATGGTGATTGGGTGGTGATTGATGTTGTAGATGTACCAACAAACGCTCTTTAACAACACATGGAAAGCACAGAGCTTTCACACAATGGCAAACAGCTTGCAGGTTAAAAGACGATGCATTGCCATAGTTACTCTCGAGCAATTTTTATAAAGAAAAAGGAATTTGCCAAACAATCGCAACTGAATTCCAACACACAATGTTTAGCGCTGGTATGCTCTTAAGTGAAACTTTGCTTGTTCACTAATCTACAAGTACAATAGTTGAACAGATTCTCCTCTTGTGGCACTTTCAAGGTTGCATTTACCTACATCTCAAAACACTACAGAAGAATTTCTGAAGTGAAACTGAAGGACACAAGTCCCCCTTGCTTAAGTGACAACCACCATCACTTAACTGTTGGATGAGAGGCATCTCAACTAATTAGGGTTCATTTTAAGCAAATGTATGACAATTGAAAGAATAGTTTGGGACAGAAGGCCTACCCATTGATCAAAGTCCTTGCTTGAGATGAATTAAATCTGCCTGCCTCAGAGCACCTACATGTATTTAATATTTCCGGTGCTTGCTCTGTTTGACCTCAGTGAGTGTTTGCTGTGACTAGCAATCTACAGGCAATACAGGAAAGCAACGATGCTGTTGTAAATGTCATTGTCATTTTCAGTGCACCTTTTATTGACTTTCTGACTGATTTTTCCCCTTTTGTTGAATTGAATATTAGTCATTCAAAAATTTGAATTGCATTCTTATGTTGAGTGTGTATTACCTACCTAGCAATAAAAACGATGCATTAGCTATGTAACGATCTTGTGATCAGTCTCTCTATGTCAGTGGAAACTCAATCTTTCAAATAGACTCGTCTCCATCTATCTATCTATCAATCTGTCCCACAATACTTCTGTTATACTGTATAGTACTGTTACTGCACTGTACTGTACTGTACTGTACTGTAATACTGTAGTGTGATGCTGTATATCAAATACTGCACTGCTGTAGTACTCCAGTGCAGTATTACAGATACAGTGCTGTATCTATCAAATGGTGTAAGATAGTTCAGTCAATTGCAATGGATGACTAAAGATTCGAATACACTGTGTTTGCACAATGTCGACTAATATCCAGGAGGCATACACTGAGGAATGTTGACAATTTCCTCACACCATGTGTGTTAGCTGTCTGAAACGAATGATGGCCCATTACAAATAGAGCTACGTTTGTCATTTATAAGGGTGTCTATGTCTATACCATGCCTCACAGCATGCAGATAACATGGGGTGCTGTGGATGTTTGAGTTCATACATACTGTCGATGTTTTTCAAGCATGTCATATGACTGTGATCTTGCACCTGATTGTGTTTAAATGTTTTCTGTGGCATCTCATGTATATGTTGTCATTTTGAGATTTTTGTTTGATCATTAAATGCCTGCAGAACTGGTTCTACAGTTGTATGTGCGTTGAAATTGATAGACCTATAACTGGGTTATGGAACTTACCATACTGATCCTGCGTTAGTGCTAACACTTGGGTATTTTCTCCAAATTAGGAATCAAATTCAGACCAGTAATAGTTGTTTCATTTTATCTTTGTTTTCCTGAAAAAAATTTCCCCTTCCTCATCTTTTTCAGTGGCATTAGATCTACAGCTCTGTCGTACAGATGTCCAACATGTTATGCATGTTCTAAGAAAATAACAGTAATAATAATATTTGAAAAAGAGTGGTAAATCTAAAACAAAAAAAAATCTACACCAAGGACAACACTTGCATGAGTGGAAATGTAAGGAGTATTCTGCAGTGGAATTAGCATCAGTAATTATTCTGTCATGTAAAGCCTCCCGAATTTAGATAAAAACTGCAATGGAAGGCAAGGCAGAAGCTGAGGGCAAGCATGCTGGCAACAAATGCTGGCAGAGGAAAATAAAGCTACAAAATGAGAATATATGGTAACATACACGATGCCAAATACTGTGTGACTGCAATATTCCAGGCACAAATGTTAAACAAGCAGCTAGAAAAGATTGCATGCCTGTGTTAAAGCAAGTCCAGGCTTACAAACAGGAAACTGACAGATACTCACCATACTTGTGACCTAAATGCAAAATGAAGAAAGCGTCATTGTAGACTTGAACATAATTCCCAGTTCTTAAATGGTGAAAAATGCTTGAGGATTGTGTAATTCCTGCACTTTGACACAACAATGCAGAGATTATGTAATTTATCCAAAAAGCTTCTCCAGTTCAAAGTACTTTGTATGAAACTACATGTCAAATCATAAATATCACACAGTTGGTAAATTACTATAGAAAACCTCTTCCAAGACTCCAAGATTCATGTTTAAGTGATTTAAATGTGAGCTAAGTGGCCTGGCAACTTGACCACAGTGACTCATTGGCTTATAGTATTATGAGATGCATGTAAAATCTGCTTTTGAGAGTGGTGCTGATAATCAGCATCACCAATAGAAGATAGCAGAGCTATGCAGGGATTACAGTATCTGAAAGATAGATTCTGCCTCTTCTAGTTACTCAGCTAACTGTGCAATGACCAGCGAAACCCTAACATATTGGGAGGATAGTTACTGACTCATAATCATTCAGTGCTAATCATTCGGTCAGAGGTTAAACGTTATTGTATTGCTTTAAAAACAAAGGCTCCTCCTCTTCTTTAAGTTTATCCTTTTAGGGTCGACATGGTAGATTATCCATCTTTCAGCAACTTCACTCCTTCGAATCATTAACTGGAACACAAACTACCCTCATGTCCTCCTGCACTACAGTACATCCATAGACCTCCTCTGCAATCTGTCTCTTTTTCTCTGACCTACCAGCGCCATCTCCAGCATTGTATGTCCAACATACAGCATCCACCATCTCTCCTCTGTGCTTGTTTAAACCATCTCAATCTTGCCTCCCTAATCTTGTTCACAGATCACTCCACTTGAGCTGTTTCTCTGATGATCTAATTTCTTATGCTAGGAGTGACTATTGGTTACACTCAAAGAAAACCTCAGCATCTTCATCTCTGCCACATCAAACTCAGCCTCCTGTCTCTTAGACAGAGCCTGTGTTTCTAAACCATACATCATGGCAGGTCTCACAAACATTTTGTGAACCCACCCTCTCAGACCAGCTGCTATTCGCCTCTAACAAAGCACTCCTGACACTCTCCTCCACCCATGCCACCCTGCCTGCCCTCTGTTCTTTACATCTCTGGAACACTGTCAAATACTTGGATGTTTGACCCACAATATTTTAAGTAATTCCCCCTCACTTTATCTCCACCTTGCAACTTCACCTGTTCGCCTGTCTCACTCATTTATACACATATGCTCAGTCTTGCTCTTGCTGACTCTCATTCTTCTACCCTCCAGTGCAAAACTCGACCTCTCCAGGTTCTTGTCTATCTGTCTCCTTCCCTCACCACAGATAACGATATTGTCTGCAAACATCACTCTCCATGGGGACTCCTGTTGAACCTCATCTGTCAATCTGTTCATCACCACTTCCAGCAAGAAGGGGTTGGAGCCGATCCATGATGTTGCCACTCCACCACTCCAACCGTTGTGCAATTAGTGACTGTCTGTTGTAATGTGGTGACTGGCAGAACATTGTAATATTTATCCTGATGGCAGTGTAATATCCCTGAATGCGGGGAGAAATACTAGCAACATTTCTCATCACCAATGTGTCCTCATTAGCACTATTCACTGCAATGAGGACAATATAGCATCTTTCCTAATATGTAGGTGGAGACCAGTGCAATTGATCTAAAAACTAGCAGATCAAGAAATTGTCACAGATGACTGATAAAGACTGTTTAAATTAAGTGATCAAAGCTTTTAACAATGAAAACTGGAATATGGAATGGATGATTTTTGTTACAATTCCTGCTGAGAAATCAGTTTTGTGTTCATCTAAGAATGCCCGGGCTTCACACTGAGTGAGAACAAATACATTTGGAAATAATACTGTGAGATATTTCCAATGTAAAAATGAGCCGTGCCTTAAAAAAGGTTGAAAAACTACGTCCTATCATACACTTTCTCTTGGTTCACAAAAACAGTGAATTTCCTGACTTTTTCTGTGCCTCTCCATCAACACTACCAAAGCAAAGATGGTACCAGTGACAATCTTTACTGCCATAAAACCATGCAATTGCTAATTGGAAATCCTCTCATCTGTCTTTCTCTCAACCTCCACAGGTATGCCATCCATACTGACTGCTTTTCCAGCCATCATCCTTTTCATAGTTTCCTGCACCTCCTGTTGCACAACTGTTCCTACATCTGTCCTCCTCTACCTCTCATTCTCTACATTCATTAGGCCTCAAAAGTACCGTACTCCTTTCAACTCTTAGGCATAATCTGATTAACGCGAATTCGTCCCCTCTGTTCCCCTCTAAAACATGCCCATTGAGGTTTGCTACAATGATAACTCTCTCACCTCTTGGGACACTCTCCACAACTTATTTCAACTTACTCCAGAAATATTCTTTCTCTTCAGACGTTCATCCAACCTGTGGAGCATACTCATTGACAACAAAGCATTATCTCTTGTATTTCTAGCTTTAAGCTCTTGACCCCTTTGAGATGACTCCTTCCACATTCCCCAATCCATTTACATCACAGCAGAACAGTTTTCATCCCCCTGCAACACTCCTGGCCTTGCTACCTTTCCATCTGGTCTCCTAGACACAAAGTATATCTACCTTCTCTCTCTCCATCACATCAGCTGGCCCTCTTACTTAACCAGTCACTGTCACTACATTTACTGACCCAACTTTCACCTCAGTACCTTCACCAGTCATTTTCTGACACTGCCAACCCTCTCTCCTCCTCCTCTTCAGTCAGCAGTAGCATAGTTTCCACCAGCACCCCATGAGCCAGTAGCCTTGAAGGGGGTCGTTGACAGACCAGACTGCCATGATCACAAAGTCACTCTTACCTATTGTGCCCTTAAGCCATATGCAATCAAAGTATCTCGACTGAGAAACCCTGACTATGTCTAGATTACGGCCAAGACAATATTGGGGTTTGAGCTTGCAGTGATTTGAAGAGATTAAATCTTCACGGTTTTCAGTACCAATCTTAGTCTTTAACAGTCCCTGAAATATCTTTGCCTGATGAGACATCTTCATCTCGAGTATCTTGAGGTGTGAGGAATGAGAGAGTGTTAAAAAAATGTGAATACTATCTGATCCACCAAAACAACAATAACTGTAAAGTAATTAGCAACAATTACTAAATAAAAACAACCAATTCCAGCTTATAAAAAGAGGTGCCAGACTACTATTTTTCTATAAATGTAAGTTTCTAAAAAAACTAACTAAAATAAACAATTGTAAAAGAGGGCTTTTCCACCATAGGGATTTTTTCCAGTTAACAGGAATTGAGCCATGCAGCACCAGAAAAGAACCACCTAACGTTCCCCAAAGTATCTACTGGAAGGCAAGGAGTTTTTACATTGCAGGGAACTTTTGAGATGCGTGGCTGTGGATGAACAACTGTATATAACCATCCACACTCTATGTTAAAGCCAGTGTCCCTGCACATTCATTTATTTTTATTGGTCACTTTTGACAAAATTTTGACCGAATAGAAGACTGATGTACAGATGAAATTATGAAAAGTGAACAAACAAGGAAGTCCATGTTTGAATGTACTCGCCAAGAATGAATTTCACAGGACTTTGAGTCAAAGACTCAAAACACCCTTGTATACTGTACATGTTGTGATGGTAGTTGCCTTACTATTACAACTGTCAAGTTGGACAAAAGCCCAGTTTGATTGCAAATTGACTCTGATGTTTTATCTCAACTTCTGTGCAGACGTTATCTGCCCGATCTCCTGCCTGATCTCTCAGGCCCCCTTCTCTTCCAGTCCCTTGTTGTTCACCCCTCCAGCTCCCATACCAAAACACCTCAGATCACTGAAGATCGAATCAGGCGACAACTGAGGTAGATCCGTCACAGGGGAGCTGCCGGCCTGGACAAAGTGTTCTAGATTGCAAATCAGAATTTGAGACTTAGTTTGTGTCTTTTCCATGAGCTTAACACAGACCTTATTCTCTCTTTTTATTAGTATGTCCACTCCATGTAGACCATACACGCTCTGCAAAACACCGTCCAGTCATTGTTGCCCTCTCCTTCATACGGCAAGTTGCTACTGGCTGCGCCAAAAGGTGTGAGCAGTCGCTCAATTGCATCATAGCCCAATTTGCATGATTGGTCATGTTCATGCAACAGTCACTGCCTCTGTAAAAAAAAAACGAGGAGTAGTACCACAGAGAAATTGAAAAATAACTTAAAAGCCACACAAAAATTGTTAAGAGATGAAATGGAATTAAACAAAATATCTTATCTGCCACATGATCTGTCTTTTTTTTTTTGAGTTTAGTTGTCTTAAGTTTGGATTTCAATGTAGCCTCATGCTTCAGTTAGGAGCCGACACCAAGTGATGAAACTGCAATTGTGTAGTAAAACAATGTGCAACATCTCCATCTCTGACTGCAGTTGGGAGGCTCTGCTGCGCCAAGACTGGGTCAGCTGTGAGTGCTGTGGCACTAAGTGCGGGGGATATGGACGAGTACCCAGCAGCTGCTGTTGACATGTGCTAGAATGACACATAATTTCACATCGGAAACAAAACACCCACATAATTTCTTTAGAGAAAAAACTCCCTATGATTGACGGAAAAAAATCTCTTATCAATTGATTTTTTAAAGATTTCTGATCTTAAATCAAAAAAATAAAAGCCTGATTAAAGGAGAAGTAAAATAGCAACAATGATTGTGGTCATCTGAGTGATGACCTTGGAACTGAATGTGTACTATAAAAACACACATCAACAAACTATGCAGTGTCAAAGTTCTATCGCAGTCAACAATAGAGGTATTTGCAAATCATACAGAATATCTGTGAGAAATGCCTTACTAGGTAGTGGTCATTAGCACAAAGACAAGTAAAACAAAAAGAGTAAATGCCCAACAAATACCATTAACATGAAATGCCACAAATGAGACAAGATTGGCAGGTCCTCCATGACAAAATCCAAGTAACACAGAGAGCCTATGTCCACTGAGCTATCATTTTCTTTAAATCAGAAAAGACACAGATTCATACAAAAGCTCCCTGTTTTTCCACAGATAGCAGACACATAGATGTATTGAGGGACACAGACTGTGCCCCTCAATACGAGGGCATTAATGGCCAGCTGTCTGCCTCGCTCCTTCACTTACTCTCAATACACATACACATACATTTGCACACACTCTCATGCAAAACACAGACGTTCTTTAAGGGAACTGTTAATTTTTCCTGACAAATTTGAGTGGGACACTCCAAGTGAAGAAAGTCAGGATATACGCTCAGCTTACCATTACTATATCCATAATACTATAAATATTATAATAAGTATTGCTTCTCTCCTTGGATTGTTATATTGTTAGGGCATTTCTAAATATGTTACAACTTTTATTCAGGCATACTGGACTCTATGTCAACGTAAGCCACATCTGTTTTCTCTATGCGACAGAAATGAATAGAGAAAGTTTCAAGAGGTAGTAGTGGTTTCAAGCATTGTTATATTAAAGTGACAGCCAGAAAATCCAATTTTTACATGTGCATGCTTATAAATATGCTTACTGCATGGAATGTGTTTCTTAAGCCATACACACAGATGCCCCTCACCTGTCAGCCACTCATAACAAGCCAGTGCCAGCATGCTTTGCAAAATCAGCATACAATGCCATGTTTTAGACTCTGTAGAATGTACAGTATAATACACTATACTACTTATTCATACTACATGCTACTATTAGTATATACTGTAATGATTGATAAGTTGATAATAGGAGAAACGATAACAAAACATAACAAAAGGACTGTTCGCTTTACAAAAAATTATATTTACCCATATTCAGTATTCATATTCTATTCATTATTCTACAAATATGATGTATGTTCAACACAACTGTGTTGAAAGAATATTGTTCGCCAATGATCTTCACCTTCTCTAGGATGAGAGGACCATTCTGACAATGAAAGAAAGGAGATGGAATCAAGATGACAGATGGATGGCCTGCATATAGGTTGAGAGATAGACTAAGGGGGTATGAGAGGAGTGTCAAGCATGATCAGTAAAGAATTTCTGTTGAGAGAAGTCAGAGCAACAGGCATTCATTCTGTCACCATAGGAAACAGGAAGTCAAAACACAGCAACCATAGACCCAAAAGCAGAAAAGCGCATACCTTTAGCTTGGAATGAAACTCACGAGATTTCCTTCTGGCAAGAACCTGAATGTGACTAGATACCTGCAGAGAAGGGGAGGGTAGGAAACAAAGGAACAGCCTGTAACCATAGCAATGAAAAGCCCCCTGCAACTGGGCAAAGCCAGATGTATCTCAATGGCAGCTTGGATTTCCTGAACTTTCTTTCTTGCTAAAACCTTTATGTGACTAGACACCTCCATTAATAAGAGAAAAAACAAGAAAAACAAATAGCATGGAGTAGATCACTATAGGGATCTCAAAACCACACACCCAGCTAATACCCAATAAAGTGCTACTTGTTGTCGTCAATTGAGTGAACTGATTAAGGTGGATGCAGGCCCCGTGAGCACACAGATATGATCTGCTGTCTGTTAAATGAGAATTAGGCTGGCCTTACATTATTCAAACATCTGAATGAGGCATTTCATGAGCCGAGTTTACTGCAGATGTTCACATTCACATTATTTCACAATCTTGCATCAACTATGTGGTCTTGACACCACTGTTGTGCCTGTACTGCTCAATTAGTTTGTGAAATTCCATCATATAATACTGCATGTTATTTCACCCAGATGTGTATGTTATTTCACCAAGAACAGGCGGAGATGGGCCACACCTGGTCCGCTGGTCTTTTTAACCAGGCTTGCCAAAAATTGGTACAGATCTTGATTTTATATCAACACTGTGTTGGTTTTCTTTCAATTTATGCTTGATATGCACAAATCTTGTGCTGACTAGGCCAGTCTGTATACTATACAAATTGTCAGTTATGGCCAAGGCTAGCCTGTTTTCCAATTTTATCAATGTGAGCTCATTCTACAGATTTTTTTAAATGTTCTGCCTGAAGATAATGCTGTACTTCTTCCTCTTTCTTTGTCTACATTTTAAATTGAACAAACCTAATTAGAGATCTTTCTATGACGTGTATTCTACTATGTCTGGATTTTATTCTATATGGTGGGAATAAAATGAAAAAACATTGTAAATAATACATAGCATAATGTGGAAACAACAGTGCTCTCTGTGATGGATTGTAATGACACTGCTGGGGCCTCATTTACTGGAAATGCGTGGTGCACAGAAATAGTTCAATTTTCAATCGTGGAAAGGACCAAAAAGTACCAAAAAATCTGTAATTACAAAAACGGGTGGACACCAGCTGTGGAAACAAATGTTTGCAATCGGTGACGATAAAAGTCACCTGTGCTGCCAAGCTTGTGCACATTTGGGTTTATTTGCATTTAGAAACACCCTGAAATGACCATATATGGAAGCAACAATCCCTGTAACAATGTGTTGGTGGCACAGACCTCCTGCTTGGAGGTGCACAACCTCAGAGCTTCTCCACTTGGCAGCAACTTTTGCCAGAGACACACTTGCATTACAGGTTATTCGTACATTGATTGAATGAAATCCTCTCCTGTTTGTGTGACTGAATTAATTGTGTGATCAGTGTCAATAATGCGATGTGGGTGCAATCTATAGCTCCAATTATGTTTGGGAAGCCGGGGATGGCGTGAAAATTTAATTTTAGCTTGTTTGTCATGTCTGTATGGGAAGTGGATGTGAATTGGGGCTTGAGGAATTACTGCCCCCAACACTGCTGGTATGATTACGCTTAGGTTTGCTGCCGCTGCGAGTGCCAGTCCCGGCAGCCCAAAATCTCAGGGTGGACACAAGCTGAATGTGTGCTGGGATGTCTTTGCTGTGATTTCTCTCTGCTTTAACACAAGTTGTGAATCATGGCATAGATCCATCAGTGTGTTTTTGGGGAAGCGAGACCTGCTGAGAAGCCACTGTGCTCTCGCTTGACATCTGCACGCTGAATGTGCTTGCTTGCACGGCGCACAGTTCTCCAAAGCCTCCAATACAGCACGATAGGCCATGGTCAGTGCTCCCTCGATAGCGCAGTCGCGCACTGCTCCCGCTACCGCCGTGCACAGCAAAGTGATGGGTCGCAGAAAATCAAATTGTGTAAATCAAATTAACACATAAATAAACACACTTAACGCAGTACCCACATATTTATTTACACAGCCAACTAGGTCAGATCAAATGTAAGTCTAAGTGAACGTCAATAACACGCTTTGCGTGTTCATGCGACTGTTTTGCAGGTGAAGTGCACTGGAATCGATGGACACCCTAGATGGGTTCTATTTGTAGTTTCACTGTTGTACCACTAGATGTTGTGTGTACGCATGGTCAGAGTTGTACTTAAATTTACACATGTTTCTATGCATAAGTACGAGTTGGTAAATGAGCAACTTTGCCTTGGAAACTGCATACGCACTACGTACGCATATCTATGAGCGCATCCACAATTGATAAATGAGGTCTTTATTGTCGGAAAATTCTATCTTTCCATATTTTCCGTCTGTTCGCAAGAACTAAGTCCAATGAAGGAATCCACCTGTAAGACTGCAGCAGCAGCTATCAATGCAAGTTTCAAATTACAGATGAGTTCATATTACTTTTGATCAACACCAATGTCAGACCAAATCAAAATCTCTCTCTCTCTACATATATACATGTATATGTGTGTGTGTGTGTGTGTATATATATATATACAGTATATATATATATACAGTATATATATATATGTGTGTGTGTGTGTGTGTGTGTGTGTGTGTGTGTGTGTTTTTTTTTGTGATAATTCTGCAATTTGTATCATGTAGAGGCAGAGAAAATACTTGGTCATCACAGACAAACGCACAGTTAAGTT
>OMPJ01045624.1:54908-86380 GCA_900312935.1 Carapus acus | reverse complement strand
TATCTATCTATCTATCTATCTATCTATCTCTCTCTCTCTCTCTCTCTCTCTCTCTCTATCTATCTATCTATCTATCTATCTATCTATCTATCTATCTATCTATATCAGGGGTGCCCACACTTTCTTGACCAGTGCTGAATACAACACTTTTTTGGGTCCTTACCTTACTCTGTTGACTTGCACTGAATGAAACCAGCCAGAGTCGCATTATCCGGATAGTAGACACTGACCTGACAGCTACCGGACACAGGTCTCGAAATCTTTGCAGGAATTTCCCTCGACTGTGCGCACCGCGGCCTTCTTCTTCTTTTTTTTTTTTTTTTACCCAGTGATACTTGCCGGGCTCCGTACATCTGACATCAGCGTGCAACAGTAACTCAGAGAGTAGACACAGTCTGCGTTATCCAGATGCGCTGTCTTTGAAGAGATCTGGCGCGAATAGAACAGGTGATCTTCGTTGCGAAATCCAATATATCCCTCATGTTGAGCATTTTCGCGCATAGTGCTTGTTGGCGTATTATGCAGTGGTAATTAAGGAAGTCCGGGGCGTCGTCCTCCCTGCACTTGGCAATAAATCCATTCAAGTGGCCAACCATCGCGGGTGCTCCATCCATGGTGATGTGCATCAATTTGAACACTGGGAGCTGAGTTTCCCTTTTTTTGAAAACTCAGCTTCCTTTTGGGAGCTGAGTGTCAATTTAGAATCTAAATTTAACGTTAACTCTCTGGCAAGCAAGGAAGGCACCGTTGTGTGCGCCTGCGCATACCTGTCATTGTGCGCGCATGCGTATGCCGGTCTGTGTACATATGCATGACGCGGACTGCCCACACTACCTCCGCGGTTGACTGGTAGACCGCGGTCGACACGTTGGGCACCCCTGCTCTACCCAATGTGGTTTCCCAGTAGTCAAAGACAGTCTGTTAGTTCCAGAGAGGAGAACGGCCCTGTCAGCATGAGCGTTGGTTTGAATATCAAGCCCGTGCTCCAGTCAGAAAGTTTCACACAAACCAACGTTTTAGGAGTGATTCAGCTTGGGGTATGACACCGATAAGGGCAAACTGTAAAGTACCAGAGTCTAGTCCCTGTCTGTCTGCAGAGCAAGGAGGCTGCTCTCCTGTAAGGCCCTGGAACACTGTGAGGGAAACTTTTGCCTTCTGTAAAAACGGTGCCCTTGAACTGGAGAGCGTTGAAGTTCCATGGGAAGGCTCCTGCGCTGAGAAGCGGGGACCACATGAGGATTTGATGTCTTCGTTTGAAGTGTCTTTATGAGCATTCGGCTCCCTCACCCTCTGGAAAGCAACTAAGCCTGTCTTAAGCGAAGGCCTTCTCCGTGTACGCCTTTCACCCTGGGACTCATTCTCCTAGAATCCTCTAGAATACTGATATTGCACAGCAGCTGGCTGCACTACAAGATTTTTCATTCTTTGATAAATATACTGGGACGCAAGCGAAATTTCTATCTTTTCTATCTCAGACTCACCACATCAGTTCTTTTTACCTTGAGTGTTACTTGAGAATTATCAAGACCAATTTGGAGTAAATTGTGCATATATTGGATTCAGTGTTTTTGGCTATATGACAAAATGTCCTGAATACAATTCATTCTCCAGATCTGAAAGGTGCTTTGTTGGGTGATGGGTGCTGTGTTTTTCATCTGACGAGCATTGTCCTCTCCAGAGGCTCTAAAAGAACCGCCTGCATGTCGGCAGTGTGCTGAAGCTAAAGGGTGGCACAGAACATATAATCATATATATCGCTTGCGCAAAGAATGTGACACTCCAAAGCTGCCTTGCTGTACTAAATGTACCAAATGACACGTTACATAACCTCTCAAAGTGAATGACATGATGGTGGCCACACAGGGCGCTCCTGATAATAATTTCTGAACTGAGCTGATCAGTACCCCATCTCTCCTGTCTTTTGCTCTGTCTGTGCTTTAAAAGTGGTGAGGAAAAACTGAGGCTGGAAGTAGACACCAGCTGGAGCAAGAGGACGAGGGGTTTCACATAAGCGTGGGATTGTCAAGGGGTTTCCCAAGGAGACACTGCTGTGCACACAGCTGGCATGTCTCCCCGTGAAGGGTCACATGTATGTGTTTTGGGGGAGGCAGCGTCTGTTCTATTTTCGGAGCCACTCCTGAGCCACTTTAATCCATCCGCTTTGCCTCCACCACTATAGGCAAAAGAGAAAGAGCCCCCCTCCACACACACCCCATATCTCCGACCCCCTTCCTCTCCCGCTGGTCCACCCCGCCGTGGGGCAGTGTGCTGCTAAGATTGAGTTGCAGGTTTCACTGAAAATAGATTGCAAGTGGAAGAGGAGGGTTTTCGGCAGGGCAAACCGCGGGGGGCTCGATACAGGCAAGCTCATCTGAGGAAGGGCTGCTCAGCTCTCGAAACAGAGGTAAGGCCTCCCGCTGCATCCATGCGTGTCTGTCTGCCAAACACGAGTCGTATCTTCGCCTACACCTTTGCTTCTGGCGCACATTCTCATATTAAGCTGCAGACCTCCACCAGGCCGGACTTTCACACCCTGTAAAGCTAACTTCCACGTCCAGCATTAACAGTTTTCTCTCAGAGTCAGTGATTCCTTACGAAGTCACAGTTGTTGTTTCTGCTCTCTCCACATTGGCAACTCTCAATGATGCAGGGCGATGGTGTGTGGCGTCGCTTTGAAACAGGTATTGTGTAAACAGTGTAAACAGTGTGAAAGGGCAGGTCAGAGATCAGTCCAGGAGGGGTGAGAACTGATGGTTTTCATGTGGAGGGCTTCACCTTTTGAACCCGGCCAATCCACAACTCTATCCATCATGCACTGACTCTGCGTTACCTTGTCACAAGATCCAGTAACTTCTTGTTTCAGCTGACGTAATGTTATCTCTGTTGGAGAATTTCAGTCAGACTAAGCACAGCATCTCTGATTCTCGGGTCTGTTTGAACCATATGGTTGGCATGTCTATTGTTTGCATCTCTTTGCATATATGACATTCCAAGCAGTTTTTAATTGCGTGTAACATTAAAGCAGAAGATAACTGCACAACTCTGCTGCAACAGATGAAATGCGATATGATTCTTTCCCGCTTGTTCAAGCCATAGAAAAGCATATTTAATCACTAACATGTGATACCTTTGCTCTTTTAAGCAGGGTCTTTGATGTGACTCGAAATTACCTGTACTCATTTATAAAACATTCATAGTGGCTGCGTTTACAGCACAGTTTTTCCTAATGTGAAAAGGATGAAAAATGCCATCCTATAAACAAAAATTAAAGATGTCCGATAATATCGGACAACCGATATTATCACATAATACACGAATAATACACAAAACACATTATATTATTAGCATAAAAATGTAATATGGGTATCAGATTTTTTTGCTTTAAAACCGATAAAATAAAAACCGATAAAAATACAATAATGCTTGCTTACACTGAAATAGTGCCTATGCGCTCCTGAAGCGTTTACCGGCACACATATCGGTATCGGCTGTAATCGGTATCGGTAAATTGAGAGTTGGACAATATCGGCATATATTACATACAAAAAATATCGGACATCCCTAGCAAAAATGTGTGAGATGTGTGCTCCTCCCAAAAATGAATGCCATTAAGAATAGGTTTTCCTTGCAGCTATGGATTTCATTCATTTTCAAACCAGTTCAGTGCACATGCAGCACACACATGCGTACAAATGAAGACGCAGTTGAGTTTTTAAATATGTATGAGGCATTCGCTTCTCCGCGTTGTTGCCTTGGAATCCGTGTGTTTAGGTTTAGGTAGCATAAGAGTGCTCGTCACTCACTGTCATGGAGGTTTACAACATTAACGAGGATGAAATGGTTCTTCAGTCTGGATCCAACAGTGAGGCTCTCCGCTGCAGTGTGAGCCAAATTTAAAGCCAAGAAGTTCTTGTGCTGTCACACGAAAACACATGTGGGAGCAGAACGATGGAGTCACCGCTGTACCCACTCTTGCCCACCCTCCTGCTCTTTGTTTGTGTGTGTGTGTTTGACCATTTTTTTCCGCTCAAGCCGTGGGGGGTCATGAGCGCAGTGGCACTCCTCACTTCACCCTCCATGAATTGAAATCTTACATGTAAGGTTTTAGTGCCATTTCCGTCTTGCCGCCTTCCTACTTCTATCTCCTTGTGGAACAGCATGCAGCTACTTGTAATAATTAGCCTCCTCCTGCTCGCTTAGCACAAGAGTTAAGGAGGGGTCACTTAGCTGAACTTTTATCAAAGCGCTTTTTTCCAGAGTGATGCAGAGGGAGCTATAGAAGCTAGACTCCAGCCTCCAGCTGCACTCCGAATAAAACAAATACTGGGTCTTCACTCCGCTACACTGTTAAATTTTACATTGAGCTGCACCCATGTTGAACATTTGGGGAGGTAGAGGAGGAGCCTGCTTGTTTGGGAGCACAAATAAAAGAGTTCCCGGGGATGGAGTAGAGCAGGATCCTGCTGTGCCAGATTTAGATCTAAAACAGAGGGAAGTGGAGGGAGGAGGAGAGTAAGGGAGGCAGGAGCAGGATGGAGACAAACTGCTCCTTGGAGCACTGACCATCTGTATCCACTACAGAGAGTCATAATATTCTCCTCGCTTGCTGCAGTTAACAGTCAGCTTCAGACAATCTACATGACACAATCATGCTCAGGTCCATTCATCCTGATTGTTGTCGATCCTTGTCTGGCCAGCACCCAATAATTAATGTCTGTCGGTAAATGCGTCAGAGCAGCTAAGCTCTCCCTTTGTGTTATGACGCTATAATGTTGGTCAGTATGAATTGGCTTGAGTTGCTTCGTGACCTGTCGTGTGTGTGTGTTTGTGTGTGTTGATGTTACAGTTGAACTCGCCGATGAACTCGGTTAGCAGTTCGGAGGACATCAAGCCCCCGCTGGGCCTCAATGGCGTGATGAAAGTTCCTGCCCAGCCCTCTGGCACTGCCCTATCGCTCACCAAACACATCTGCGCCATATGTGGGGACCGCTCATCAGGTGAGTGATCTCAGAAAACCCTGGTTACACCAATGTATGGAAACAGGGTACGCAGCAATGAAAGAGGGGCAATATGCAGAACTCGCGTCATAAAAACTAATGAAAATTAAATATATCAAAATATCTAGACAGGCTTTGAAAGGTGCTTGTGGGATATGGATCGAT
This sequence comes from Carapus acus, assembly GCA_900312935.1. Classification (NCBI taxonomy): domain Eukaryota; kingdom Metazoa; phylum Chordata; class Actinopteri; order Ophidiiformes; family Carapidae; genus Carapus; species Carapus acus. Next base: position 81,218 of record OMPJ01045624.1, on the reverse strand, counting down.
GGATGGGAAAAAAGACAAAGAGACAGATACGAGATGGATTGACACCAACTGAACATATGATTTGCCTTGTTGAATATGTTGAAGGCCATTCAACATGTTTTAAAAGCATCATATGATTCCTCACAGATTTAAACCAGAGCTCTATGGTTCATGCAGTTCATTTTGTTTTCTGCTTGCTGTTATCCAGAAATCCTGCGTGCATTGTGTAATTTTTTCGCTCAACGGATGAAATGTAAAGATGTTTCGAGTTAGATCAGACCAGTTTGCTTCAGTTTGACTTTCTCAAAATGTCGGTGAATTTCATCAGCTTGTACCAAGTCCATCTGTGGCTGATTGTGATAGGGACAATCACGCGCGAGCGCCTGACCTGTTCCATTTGTAATTCAAGGACGGGATCATTACAGCGATTGTGCGTGGAGGTATGAGAGGCATTCTTCCACTTTGCAGAAGAATCCTCATGCTATAAAAGAACGTGAGAAACCCTCTAGCTGCTGGATATCTGACAAGCCTAGACAATCTCTAGAGGCCAAAACCCCAAAGACGACTCTGGCACAACTACACAGATCCAAGCGACTGGAGATCATCCAACAAAGAAACTAGTGTTTTCATGAGGTGTGGACTGAATGTTGCAGGATGGCATCCACTGTTGAGAACATACAGCACCAACAGAGTCTGCAGAATTGCGGATCAGATATTGCGCAGATAAAATACACTCAAAGCTATTTTCTGCAGCCTGAAAACAAAGGCACCAAAAGGGAACCAGGCACAACCCAACACTCATCTTATCCCACCCTGACTGTGAAGCATTGGCCGTGTCATCAAAGCTACACAGACCTGAAGGGAAATCAAAACAAAGTACAACACAGGAATCATGCGTCATTCAGCCAGGCTAACAGGCTTGATTTGTCTTCACTGGCGGTCTGAGCTGTCAAGAGCCAACAAGGGAACATGTTGACAAGGGAAACTTTCAGGAAAGCTGATGGGTTCTTTGTGCCTGATAGAATGATGAAGGTTCGATAGAGACTCGTCCCATGTTGCGGTGTGACATGATGAATGGTTCTGATTAAGAGATAAATCAGATAAATGTGTTTAGAGTAGGGATGTCTGATATTGGCTTTTTTGCCGATATCCAATATGCCGATATTGTCCAACTCTCAATTTACCGATACCGATAACAGCCGATACCGATATGGGCGCCGGTTAACGCTTCAGGAGCGCATAGGCACTATTTCGGTGTAACGCAAGCATTATTTTATTTTTATTGTTTTTTATTTTATCGGTTTTAAAGCAAAAAAAATCCGATACCGATACCTATTTATGCTAATATCGGGCTGATAATATCGGTGGGCCGATATTATCGGACATCTCTAATTTACAGCTCTTGAATATGCGGTGTGTGAAGTCCTAAGTGCACTTAGGAGACGTTTGTCTCCTGAACAACACCAAAGGTGAGCCTCAAAATTAATTGTGAGCCGTATGAAAGGGATTTCCAGAAGCAAGTATGTGACGATATCATGACAAGAGTGATAATGTTTGGCGATTGAGACTGCAGTTTTGCTACAGGTAGCAGAGTTTGCCCTACTTAACCGTGAGGATTCAACAGCTGCTCAGTGGAGATGTTTTGTGCCATCATGAAGTATGACCACAAAAAACCTGTACCACCATTTGTTTCACATTTTGGTTCATAGCTTTAACATTTGTTGGTTCGCGTGTGGCTCGAACAACAATTTGGAAATTTCTTTTCGCTAATTAGTGAGTTATTAGAGACCCGAAAGTCTGCTGAATGTGACAGCATCCCCTCTCTTTCCCTCTCCCCCTCTCTCCTTCTCAGGCAAACACTATGGGGTCTACAGCTGCGAAGGCTGCAAAGGTTTCTTCAAAAGGACGGTGCGCAAGGACTTGACCTACACGTGCCGCGACAATAAGGACTGTGTCATTGATAAACGCCAGAGGAACCGCTGCCAGTACTGCCGCTACCAGAAGTGTCTTGCCATGGGCATGAAGAGAGAAGGTACAGCACATACCGTAGAGGATAATGTCAAGTTTACAATCCCCTCCTCATATTTACACCTACCATTTCTGTTGCTGGTGGTGTTGGGCAGAGGGTGAAAGACTGACCACAAGGTCATCAAATCTGGTTTCCCAGGCATCACTGAATGCGATCATTGGGGTAGTAGATGCCGATGTCGGCCCGAATGCTTGCAGCCAATTTAACTGCATGAATTTGCAGGACAAACACAAATGCACATCCCCGATTCCCCTGTGTTTGGCCTCACAGATCAGCAACTATTCTCCTGTTCTTGCGGGTGCAGCAGTGATTTTCCCTTCATCAAGCCACACGCTCTGTCTCTGCTGTTATTAACTTTGTTGTGCGGCAGGCATGACTGTTGCGTAAACAGTGCGATGGTTGATTCCCACTCTGCGTGTCTGCAGAGCGAGGTGCTCAAGAGAAGGAAGGGGCAAGAGGAGAGGAACATGTTGGCTTGATGTCACTGTCGAGGCTCCGGTGTCTTTAATAATCTCCACTACTCAGACACGCATACTGCAGGGAACAGTCGTGGTGATGTGGATTTTTCTTTTTGTTCCGCAGGACCGCGGAGATGTTTCTGTCATGCATGTGGTGCATGACACCACGCCAAATCCGATACAGAAATTGCAGTGTGCGTGTGCTATCTGCTTCAAACTGCAGCAGTTACCCAGCAGAATTTCTAAGACCTCCATTACACCAAAATTAAAGCAATTAATTTTTTTCGCAGATGTCATGTACATACCACGATGATGTCACGTGACTGAAATTATGCGGCAGTGATCACGCCAAGGGCAAGTACGTACTGGGCTGTGGGCCCAGAAACATCACGACTGAGGAAGCATCTGTGATTGTATTACGGTCATTTGGGAGACAGGGTTAAAGGTCAGGGACACAGAAACGTAGACACTTGTGTGAGACGAGGGTGGCGAGGTGGAAGGGTGTGAGTTTTAACACTTGGCCAGTGTGATAAATATTTCCACTTTTAGCACCTCCAGCAAATCAATTACTGCCTCACACATTTCCCTCCACACAGTCAGGATGTATTTGTAAGTAAGTATAAGTATTTGCTGGGTGCGCGCATGTGTGTATGCTTGCTTGGATCTCTACCTGTAGTACACCAGGCTGTGGGGTGTGATTGTGTGTGTGTCTTTCGACCTTTCCCTGGCTTCTCTCTCTTCGACGCTCTGGTTTCGATTCGATTGTTTCATCATCACGGGACTTTGTGCTCCTCTTAAGGATATTGCACATATAACCCGTCATCTTCCTCGTCTTCTGCCTCTTCTCCTCCTCCTTTTTATCCTGCTCGGTACTGCCCGAGCTTGCGCTGTACCCTGAGGGCGGGAGACAGAGGCAGCGGCAGCCCAATAGGCTAAAGCGAATCCACAGAAAAACAGGATTAAATGAATTTATGCTCCCCCGGTTGGGCGGGAGGGGAGGCTAACATGATTTCAGCCCTCCTCACCTCTCGCTGACTCCAAAACAAGCATTTTACCCTTGGGCTGACCTCCACCAGCAGACAGCAGTTCCTCTAAAGCGAGGGGCCCCTTTCCCCCTCTTCCTCTCTTTACCCCTCCTCCTCCTCCTCATCATCACCACCACTGCCGCCACCACAACCTCTGCAATTCCAACCAGACATTTGAGTCAGGACAATGTGAGGAGATCTTCCTGCAGGCCATGTGTGTGTTACGTCAATCTGGGAGTGGACAGGGAGGAATGGGATCTCCAGGTGTGTGTGTGTGTGTGTGTGTGTGTGTGTGTGTGTGTGTGTGTGTGTGTGTGTGTAGGCGGCGTACTAATGACTGAGTCACTGGCAAAGCATCAGGACATCACATGCATGTACACACACATACAGTGAGGTGCTCAAGCACCACGTTGATAAATGCAATTAAAAGCTTTTCCAGGCTTTTCTTTTTGGAACATACCATTTGCATGAAGGTGTAAACGACCCCAGCGGCACCACCACTGGACTTTGTCAAGCTCATGCGTGGCAGGACGCGCATGATGTAAATGTTCAACCCTTGAAAAATGCTCATAAAGCAATGATTTATGATGGGGCGGAATCATATAGTGATCTATGGGTCCGTATTTCTGCAGTACAAATTTATTATCATGTTTTTTATTACGGCAGTAAATAGCTTTTCTCCTCCAGGGTTGCTGGAATAAACAACAACGGGAAGAACATTATTTTTTTTACAATAAAAATGTTCCGTCCCTCATAGCATAATCTCACCCAGAAGTGCCACGTCAGCTGTTGCCCATTTCATTTTTTGCGGTAGAGGTTGCTGCCATTATGTTTTTGTCCACAATTAGTTAGATCTTTTAGGTTAGCTAGATTTTGAGTTTCACTGCACAACAGTTTTCGAAGAAGAAGTTAAGTGAAGGAAATTCTGTGCATCTTTTTTTATGATAACTGTCTTAAAGCAACCTAGCTGTACATCCATAATCTGGATATCAGGCATATATGTACAAATTTCATCAGGACGAGCCCCCTGGTTACTTGGATTGGTTTGCATTACGATTAAATGTTAGTCGGTAGGCCATCAAGTTATTTATGCTCATCCTCCAGCATCCGTCGTCGCTGCATGGATGATCATCACCCACCCATAAAATAAACTAATAGCTGTTACACTTAAATGCTGTCCCCGTCCCTGTCCCACCACGAGTCCTCATTTGCGGCAAGTTGCAATTCCCACTCAAATATCTTCACGAGTGAGCTGGCAACGATGTTTACGGCTTTTTACAGCTTGGGAGCGGATTTTATTAGGAGAATGCTTCAGGAGTAGATGTACTCAACATACTTTCACTGTCGGTTAACGTCATTTTATATAAAACAGTACGTACTCCTCCTTTTTATAAGTGTGCTCTAAGCATGAAGAAATTGTGATGCATGGGGAAATCGTTGAGAACTGACACAAAAAAAAACAAACAAACAAGGGCCAACCACTGTTTTGGTGTTTTTTGAGGCTCTGGGCTGAACTGTGCACATTCCCCTCTTACAATATCTCACATGTCCTGCCTCAACATGCCATGAACTCAACGGTCACAGTCTGCTAAAAGCTGTTTTTAGCAATGTTTGTAAAATAGCTAGCTATGCCATGCTTGCTAATATCACGTGCAATTGATGTCACGTGGACACCTCCTCTGGCTGAAATCCACGACTACCCTCAGTATAAGAACTCCATCTGGGATGTGTCAGACTCTGTGGTTAGTCCTGTGGGTTCAGATATGAGCGGGAAAACACATGAAGAATCTACATAGGCGAATCAGGTGTGAGGGTCCATATGTTGTGTTCTGTGCTCTGTTTGTTGTAATATCTGTGCTTGGTGCTTATAATTGCTAAAGGTCACCAGTTGCAAGTAGTCATACTATAAACCAACGATATGATTCAAATCAAACAGAGATTTCTTGTTGATGTAGGTATTTCAGGTTCTGACCGCAAATAATCATGAAACTACTCACTACACAATCACACAGTCAGTCTAACAGATAGACAGACGGACTGAAAAGCATTCCAGAACATGTAACAACGTGTTATGAACTGACGTTGACAAGTCCCCCTACTGAGGTGACAAAGTGAGTTCAAGGACGGCCACAACTTGGAGCAACGGTTATGTGGAGACATTATGGAACAAACACCACGCCGTCCCCGAGTATGAGGCAGTAATGGAAAAAAAATGAAAAGCAAACAATTTTTCTCGCCCCACTGAAAGGGTTCTTTGAGTGTATTCACATGAATACGCAGCAGACAGAGAGTGATATCAATTTTCTGCCGTGAAATGTCCCGAAAGCCAAAGGATGACACTTTGCAACATTTTTTTTCAAACAATATGTAATTAAGTTGTCATCGAATAGCATCTCCTTTCTTCATCTCACAACAGTGTTTCTTAACATTAAGACAGATGGAAGTAATGATTTTCTATCCTTGTGAAAGCTGAGATTGCTCTTTGTATGGTTTTAGAACACATATTGCTGAAGTTGCTTACTGATGCACGGCTGAGGTGGATGCAGCTTTATAGATAACCGTTCCACTGAAAGGATTCTGAGAACTTGGCACATCATATTGATTGACTCAGAGACAAATAGACTTGAAAAACTGCAACAAATATCAGGCAAAAAAATGTAGTTACACTTCCGCTCCCTCTTTCATATTTGCCCTCATTTTGCCCCCAAATAATAACTCCTGCTCTCTTGCATTTGTTTGGTTCATCACACCTGTGCTTTGCTTTTGTTAGACGTCTTTTTTCTTTCTTTTTTCTGTCTTTTTTTTTTTACATCCCTTTCCTGGTATTTCTGATTTTACTCTCCCTCCACACAGTTCCTAATGTGTCTCTCTTGCTCCCCAACAGTCTCAATCCTCCCTTCCTCCCTTCTTTTCTCACTCGCTCAGCGGGAGTCTAATGAAAGGCGCTGCTCAAAAGCAACAGGGGGTGAAGGGAAAGAGGTGAATGGATGAAGCAAGATCAGTAGCCTCTCTGTAAAGCTGAAATTTGTAACTTTCTGCACAATGTTTCCCATAAGGGTCAACATAGAAGTTTGTGAGGATGCTTGCTGTGTATTAGATGAGCCATTGAAAACTTGGAGAATTCGACATTCACAGCAAATTGTGGTGCAGCAGGACTCATGTGAGATTTGGATGGTTGAAGACACAAATGGGCAAGCTGAAATGGGCAAGGTCAGCACTCTTGACAAATGTGTCAGTTCATGTCTGCGACTCGGGCGACCACAGTAACATTTCAACGATTGAGAGACATCACAAAGGCAAACTTTTGATGACTCCACTTTGTGGCACCAGATTCCCTTCGGAAGCCCTCTTTCCGTAATCTCTCAAAAGCAGTCTCAGAGAGGGCAAAATGAGAGAGAGAGTTGGCAGAGGAGCCTAAGCGAACTAAACGGATATGAAAGCGATAAATAACTAAAAAAAGGAGCTTTTGCATGAAGACGTTGAAACATGCTTCTTTGTGCCTGAGATATGAAAAAAGTCTTACTCACCTTAAGCTGGTGTGATGACAGATTTCAGCCCTTTTCAGAGAACTTCACATAGCGTGGTATTAGCCATGCTAATGTGGAGACAAAAGACACATGACCAATTAAAACTGCAAAACTCTAGGGGGTGCACAGAGGGAATGGAAGGAGGCGAAGAGAGAGAACATGTCTGCCAGGGAAGCCACAATCCAATTTCTAACAGCCATCCTCTATTCCTCTATTCCCCACCCAGTGCTGGTTCAGCCCTTAACTCCTACAGTCTATTAAAGTGCGGCATTTTGACGCTAGCCTCCCCAGAGCACGGCAGGTTAGCGGGAATGGGTCAAGCAAGGTTCACAGATAAAGGCCAGTTAGGAGGTGGAGGGTGCAGAGTGCTAGTGGGAAGAAAGGAACAGGGGACAGCAGCATAAGAGGAGAAAAGTCGGAAATGAGAGAATGAGATCTTTCACCTTGCTTCAAAATGATGAAATATCCCTAGACATGAGCGACTGATCCAACATAGAGGTGAGGCTATTATTAGGTGCGTATGTGTGTATGTGAACACACACATGTGCATATGTGAATGGTTAAAGTTTTTACCTTGACAGGAGTGGGAAAGTCTGACCCCGTGCAGAACATCTGGGAGCAGTATGTCTGTGACCTGCTGTGATGAAGTATGAGCGCTGTGCCCCCTGAGAAGTGTGGAAACACAGAGAAACAGCCTAAAGTAGAACATGACCTTGACAGGTCATTAACAACATGTCAGGGTGTGTTAAGTAACCCCAAGCTCACACAGTGAGCAACATGGATGGGTGAATCCTTTACCCTTATTGGATTTGAGGGACAATAGACAGTATTTCACCACTTTTGTATCATCTTCTCTCAATGTATGGAGTCAAGCATCCATTGATTGGTAAATAATCTGGCCAGGCAGTGTAAGAATAAACCAAAGGAAAACATTTCCTCACAACTTTTCATCAGCCTTCCTCAGCGTTATTTGTTGTGATTCTTCAAGTAAAAGTAATGATAACAGAAACATGGAATGGCTGATGCAGCTTCAGCAACTCGTCAATGACATTGACTGTTTGAGGGACAATATAAAGTCAAAATATTTCTCTATTAAAGCAAACAAACAACATTTCACAGTGCAAAGAAGAACTGGGGCCGACATGGTGAAACATTTATACCTGCTAGCATTACATTACTGATATAAGTGTGTGCAGTAGTACCTTGAGATACAAGTTTAATTCGTCCCATGACCAAGCTTGTGAGTCAATCTGCTCGTATCTCAAATGATATCTTAAAAGTTAAAGTAACGAACATTTTGTGAAAATAAATGTGCAATTTTGCCCATGATTCAAAGCAAGATTCAGAAATACACCACAGGTGGGTGCAAAGAGAGCCAAATTGAAGTAGGTGCAATTTCAACACGTCTGAGTTACCGCGAATGTCTTCAAACCACATGATCCACAAGCTTCTATTGTAAGCCTGTACTAGGTGTTAATGAGCGCGTTGTTAATCCTCGAGGGATTCCTCACGACACAAGCAAGCAACAGACAGAGATATTGCTTTGTTAATGAGTCCCTACATGCAATACTTCGTGCTATGACGTATGAAGTGTGAACCAATCACAATGACAACAAGATAGGTGATAAAAACATGGACTGCGGCAAGAAAACAAGCCCAAGTGGTCACCTGTTTGTCTCTGTAAACCTGCATGTCCTCGTCAACTTCAATCCAATTTAGTAAAAGCGCTATGGCAGTTTATTTCACCATGTTTGCCTAAATGGTTATTCACCCGTGTATCATTGGGACACACATGGTGGAGACCAGCACGCAATGTGTCTCACAAAGGCTTTCCCGTCATCCACCACTGAAATATGCAATTCGATAATATGCACCAAGGGAGACATCGCATCATCACATACAACAGTGGGGAAGGACGTCGACGTGAGCATGAATGGGGATGCGGGCAAAGCCAGCAGTGGCACCATTGCCAGTCACACAGTCCAACAGGCTTCAGAGTCCTTGAGTTCTCAAAAAAGCAGATAAATCCCCATTCAGCAAAGAAATTAAAATGGAAGAAATTGGGGAGAATGTGGGTGCTCTCAACTTTGATAGCTGATAACTTGAAAATGGTGCATTACCCATTGCATCGTACGAGGGATCATGTGGCCTTCAAAATTTTGTTTTCCAAGCTTTGAGGTCAAATGTGTCCTCGAACATCCAGAAATATCTTGAGTAAATGGCCATTGATGATAAATGTGTAGAAGGTGGAAAAACCTCAAGAAAGTGGAAAAACTTCAAACCAGTCGTCGTTCTATGGCCGAAATCTGGAAACAATGCATCACTCGCTTTTTTCCGACGTTTTGAGGCCAAAAGCGTTACTGTGCAGCCAGGGACGGCCAATTACTAGCCATCGAGAACCATGCACCGTTTTTTTTTTTCTAAGATTTCTCTGTTTTTTGGATGTTGTGTCGCCATAGTAACCCGGAATGGCATGAGAAGTAATAGCACACCTCCCGGGACTGAGCTGGTCCTTTTGATGTAACATTTGTGGGAGTGAGTCAAACAATGTGACAAAGCTGTAGCTACGCGACAAAGCCCCCCAAAAATTGAAGAGCAGTACATACTGCGGGCCCGTCATAACTACACAGCTCCATACTGAGATGATGTGATGTGATTGAAATTCTGCGCCAGGACCAGTTTACCTCAGCTTAGCTTTTGTAAGAAAATCAGTCTCATGACCACGTCGTCTCTCTCCGAAAGTGCTAGATTCCTCCAACACACACAATCCCTGCTTGCCCTACTCCTCCCCTACCTCATCTCTCCTGCCTCTTAATGCAGGTAGATCAAGAGATACCCTGGGAATTCCTTTTGACTCTAGATAGGGTGCAGACGCGAGTGTGCACACACAGATTCAACTACACACACACCTTCCACTGTCTCTGAGATGTGTAGAATTGATGCAGTACAGACACATACTGCAACCCACTAAGCAGGTCGATCATGCCCCATGGAAAGCCTCTGAGACAGCGACATGCACACTCTCCCACACACAACACACAGATGCACACTGCTTCTTGTTTCACATATATGATAGTTAGGATCATGGGTTTTCCCAGAGCGAGGAATCCTGAGGGATCACTGGTACAACAAGCTGACTGGCCACTGCGCCTCCCATAATGACAGGAGCAGCATTGGACCAAGAAAATCAAGAAAAAAACAATGTAAAAACAATGTTCTCTCTCACTGTGGTTGAACAAACTTGTCTGTGCTTTCACGAGCACCTCATATCCCTTTAGGTCTATTATCTGGTTCCAGTTTGCATTCCAATTCCAATTCTATGGGTTTGCAATGGATTTTCAGGCCCAGACCTGAACAGAGGAAGACTACATGAAGTAAATGCAAGTACTGCCTCCCGTCCGTCCGTCCGTCCGTCCGTCCGTCCGTCCGTCCGTCCGTCCGTCCGTCTATCTATCTATCTATCTATCTATCTATCTATCTATCTATCTATCTATCTATCTATCTATCTATCTATCTATCTATCTATCTGTTATGTTAGTTTGTTTACCATAAATACAACCTCTAACAACATACACTGACCACTGAAATGTGCGATTTGATAATAGCACCTTATTTGTGGCGGGAGGTAGTATGTTTATCTGGTGCACATTGATAAATGTTTCTGCTTGAGTAGTTTCAAATCTTTTTTCGATGTAGTAAAAATCATTAAATAAATATTCAATGCGTGCTTATTTTTAAGTAAATAAGCCAAGTTGCACCATATAGAATTGTGCACAAAAACAACCTCAAGTGTAGTTTTGTATCCAAGGTAACGAGCACAGATGGCTTGTGTGATTTTTTTGTATGATCTGTATTTAAGACAAGTTGCCTTAATGTGTAATATATCCATAAGCTGCTTTGTGGACAGCATCTGTGTTTTAACTCATTAGTATGCCGTGGGAGCGACACAAATATAATGTTGTATTTTTTTAATCAATATAGAATAATAACGTCTTTTTCAGAACTGTCTCGGAATTGAATCTAGCACAAAAATAAGAATGTGAAAATCGCCATATGCACTCTTTGTTACCACTCCATAACTATAGAGGGGCCCGGTGATGTATTTACACATATATCACCGGGCTCTATCCACAGACTGCACGCTGCCTTCTGACCCCAGAAACCCATCTTAGAGGATTCAGACAGGGAGAAATAAAGTCAACCAGTTAGTCACAGTCACTCTCTCCATTGTTTTCTCTAGTTTGGAGTTGTATATTGTACGTGTCCCCCAGCAGCCCTGGCCTGAATGCATGTCTCTGAGCTGAATGTATGTGCCTCATGTGCATGGGGACTGTGTATTCTTATGTGTGCCTGATATCTCTCACCTCTATGTGTGTATGTGGGAGTGTGTATTCCCCGTGCAGCTCCTGTCTGTTATCAGTGTCAAACTCGGTCCGTTGGGCCTTGCAGTGCACAGGTGGCGATAGACTGGACCCTAATGAGTCCATATGGGATTGTCTGGGAGAGGTGTGTACTTGTGTGTCGGTGTGTCTCTGTGTGCATGTGTGTATGTGCGTATGTGTTTTTCTGGGAAACTCAGTGTGTATGTATTGATGTATTTATTTATTTTGTGTGTGTTTTAGAGGTAACACCTGGCTTAATGTGAGATAATACATTGCCGCGCTGATCTGTGGATATTTGAAACGCAGTCACAGTGGATTCTCAACCTTGCTGATTAAAGACATCAATATTTTCTGTTGTGTTTGTGATTTACAGCAGTGCGCAGTGTGAGTTCCTATCCCAGCCCACTTGTCAACATATGTGGAGGGCATATCTCTACACAATCCTCTCAGGCATACAGCGGGTGTATTTATCTCACTGTTTTCTCTGACTTCAACTTTGTGTGTGTGTGTGTGTTTTTTAAGATTCCACATCATTACGCTTGGGTAGACTGAAAGAACACGCAAGTATTTCTGTGCTGATTGTCTGCCAGTAGCCCCAGAACATAATGTGTCAGTATGTAGCATTATTCACACTCATTCTATTAATAAGAAGCGGTAAGAGAACTCAGCCTCCAACCGTGCTATTTTTTTATATCCAGGCAGGCATACACAGTCTTAGATTCCAGTAACATGGCATTCTGTTATGTAAATTCAGTGAAGACAATGCGTATGTATCAGATGTATTTTCTTTATTGTGTTAACCATACAACATATCATTATTGTTCATAATGTTTTTAGAGCAGTATTCTTTATTGTTTAGAAATAATGAGCGATATCATCTGGCTCACATTTGAACCACAAGGGATCCTTGAGATAGATGTCTGTTAGAGATCTTCTTGTGCATTTATCTGTCTAATACATTTTCATTGTAGTAAATGAAAACATTATTTGGCACCTGAATCCTTTGCTCTCTTTGGACAATAATCGGCCCACAGTAAGACTTTGCGGGATTTGTGGCTGTCACCTTGTCCAATATCAAGGACGTCTTAATGTTCTTCCAAGCCAAATCTCCACCCTTGGTATAGTTGTGACCTTTGCTTACGTTGGATCAGTTTAACAGAATTGTAGTGAACAAACTGAACTATTATGTACACATCTTGTGTACACTGCCTAAAGAGTCGAACTTGATGTTCTTCCGTGTGCTGTACCCTCGCGATTGCGTGCCTGTTCTCCCATTCAAGTTTATCTCTGTATCTGTTGACACAACTTCATGTGTCTGAGTGGGAGCTGAGTCAGTGGTTAAAATCTGGTTTTACCTGTTTGTCATCTGCTGAAACCTGCTGATCCCCTCGAACAGAGAATCCACAACAGATACAAAACCAGAGGGGAGCACTATATGCTGTTGTGGTTTAACAGATCCTGCACGGTTACGATGAAGACAAAAAGCATCCCATCCTGAGAGAGTCATGAACTTTGTAACTGAAGATTCTGTTTTCATGGGAATGAGTAAACAGCAAGTATTCACTGATATCAACATCACTGATATGTATAATTTTCCATAAGCATTACCACTCTCAATTTCACTGCATATCCACTGAGCATGTGACTTGTAAAACTCTTGAATCTTGAATGCGCATAATGTGTATTTAAAGGGGAGGTGTGTGCGTGTGCGCATGAGTGTGTGTGTGTGTGCGTGCGCGCTTTAAATCAGATCAAATGCTTTTATTTTGAATAAAAACAGTGACACCTGATCCTGTGATGATATTCTTTATTGAATACCTTGTCACAGATTTGGAAATTAATGAATGAATGGTCGCGGTAATTCGGTAATTATCATTTGGAAAACAAAACTGGTCATCGAGATGGTAAACAGTGGTAAATGGTAAACATTGTCTTAGCTAAATTCAGACCGTATGGTCATTTACCTCTTTTGTATTCACATTTTGATAATACAAACGGATCATTGAAAAAAGAATTGAAGATCATGCATGGGGTGTCAGAAATTGAGACCACGGAGAGGAGATGAGGTGCATTTCTAAAATCTATCGGCGAACACGTTTATATGAAATCATGTCTACATCGATCGTGTTATCTTGTGTGCAATTCCTTGTCACTGTCAACATTTCACATTATGAAACAATTTCCTCCTCACGCTCTGAGCAGGAAGAGTGAATTAGGCAGGAAATTTGGTATATCACAAGACGATGAGTGAGATAAGGGGCTGAGAATGTGACAAGGATGTAACATGGCACTAATGCCACCTGCTGAGAACAACACTAGTGTTAGTGTTAGATTCAACAATCGATTCGATATACATTTGATTGATGGGAATCATTGTAAGAATATTAACACCCAAGGGTGCACTTCCTAATACAATCTGAGGCCAATTGCAGTGTTTATGTCAGAAGACTTAATAGACAATATGCTGTACAACCGCTTGATCCTGTAACCTATTTCGAATGCTAACCACCCACTAACACATTTGTGCACGTACAGCGTTCCTGCATTTATGAGTGTGTGTGTGTCTGTGTAGGTGTATTTGATTATTTCTTGTATGTGCAATCTGAAAGGTACTCGTAAGAAATAATCACTTTCACAGACTTATGCTTTATGTAACATTAACAACATGTGACAAGAATGAAATGATACAGAAAAGCATTTTACAAGAGTTTAAACACTAATAATCACAAATAATCGAAACAATTGTTTAAATTTTTTGTGGAAGTAGGGAAGAAATTGGAGTAGGAAAAAACAAACAAAAAAAAAGACAGAATGGCATCTGGCCCGTTGGTTTTCTTAACCAAGCCCACCAAAGATTGATACATAATATATGATTCCCTGTTCTTAGAATTGCCACAATAAAAACCAACACCAGACTCCAATGCACTGGCAGAAATGAATGATCTACGACACCGTTCCCACTGTTATGCTGTTTATGTTTGTTATGTATGCATCTTGTGCTGACCCCTCTGTCACATTTGAAAAGTCAATGTGGGCCCTGAGCAAAAAATGTTTGTGGACCACTGGTCCAGCAGAATCAAGCTGGGTTTGCCACTCGAAATATGAAGGGGAAGGAAGAAAAGTGACACTGTGAGTGCCTTGTGGCAGCAAATTCAAATGGCAGGACACAGAGTGGCTGAAAGCTGTGGACCTTTTGGTCAGAAGGGCAGATGGGAAAGAATGTTGGATGTCAGACCAATAGTGAGAACTAATCAGTGGTCAATATAGACATTTTGGTAACAGTATATAGTCGCTGAATTCAGGACCAATAAAATGTGTGAGGATATTCAAAGTAAGGCTTAAGAGAATTATCCACCATTGGAGGGTGGATGTGGCTAGGGTGGGAACAAAAGCACTAAATATAGTTTCTGGAGGATGGTTGGCAGTGCATCTGTCAAGTAGTTTGTGTTCTTGTTTACACAAGAGATGCAGCAGCAGAAATTCAAATTGCTTTGTGTTTTCTCCTCCAGTTTGGGAGCTGCAGTGGTTAGTGGTGTCTGATGCTTGAATCACAGATCCACTGAAATACACGTTATGAGCCAAACACACAAGTCCCTGAACTACTCAAAAAGTCGTGTTTTTGATTTTTTTATTCCCAACTTTCTCAACATGTTTCTACCCAGAACGATGAACCAGGAAGGCAAGATGGTGTTTGGCCACCATCCATGTTTAACAACCTATGTGTGCTCAGGGTTGTTGCAGCAGTGTAATCATAACACAGATGGCAATGCCAGAGGGAGAAAAACGGGCCTGTTTTCATACGGTGTGCATAGTAGTGGCGCAGTAAACAGGAATATATCCTTTTACGCATTATACAGTAGATGCTGCATCGATTTCTTAACAGGACCAAAAATGACAATGAAACATAGAATTCTCCCATTGTTACAAGGCACATCTTCCTCAAGACTTCTCGTGAAGCTCCTACCTTGAAGGCTCAAGTACTCCGCATAGCAGAGACATATCTCTCCAGTTCAAATGTCACCTTCACACAAGATGAAAACATGAATAAATAAAGGATTTGAAATGAATGCAGTTTGAAACGACATGGATGTTTTTGAAAGGGTTGCAAAGCAGAACTAAGAAGCCACACCTGCCATTTTGTGAGAAAATGTCATGGAGAAAAGGAGAGAAAAATCAAAACGGCGTACAGTTGTCTATTCTGACGGTACTAAAACACCTGACAGATAACATTTTCTTGAAGACACGCAATGCAGAGTGCGTTAACCGTTCATATCTTTTAGACATACAATAAATGATTTCGACTTGACAAACCCCAGAGTGAGGATAACAGAGTAAACAACGTAAGTGCATTTGGAAATGGACAATGCTGACACACATGAAGGAGGGAAACACCTTCCACAAGTGCATGTGATTCACTGTAAGTGGCTTAAAGCAAAGGCTTCACTGTGTAGATGCCATTTGCAAATAATGGACCTGTCTTATAATGTAGGAAGAGAGCTGCATTGGGAGATGGGGGTGCTGCTGCTTCATTGGATGCATGTTTATGTAAAGGTCAACCTTATTATGTTGCCATAGAAGAGATACAGTGGCCTAAACAAGCTCGTCAGACAGGGCTTCAGTCTGCGTCAGGTTTACAGCAGCAAAGGAGAATTGGCTCCTCATTTAAAAATGAACGCTCTTTTTGTACAAACATGTAAGGTAAGTGGTAAAGCTGGCCCAGAATCGAGTTCTGTCCTAGACCTCAAATGAAAGGAATTCTATTTCCAGGCTTCTGTTTTGAATCCTCTGCTGCTACTTTGATGAGCACAACAAGACAACAAGAGGACAGTCTCATACGCCAACTGTGATTTCCTCTGTATGCATTAATTATCTCTTCACAAAGTTGAGTTGAGTTGCTCATCAGATAAATATTTTTTTTAAGACACAAGACAGCACCTGTTTGCAACTGATTAGATTACTCCCCATTGTCAGTTTTACTTTTGGAATTATTTCCCACAATCCAAATAATGTTTTATCTGTCTGGCTGCCACAGTTTGGTGTGTGTGACTCATTCCTCCAATGTGTTTCCATACGTGTCATGAATGAGTTAATGGTGATGTTGTCAATGGCCTGTTAAATTTCATCAGTGAGACACAGAGTTATCACGTGAGTGTTGCTACACCCTGGTGCTATATTCTCCACTACCACAGCCATTGCCCAACACAGTTTTTAGTCATATAACAAATGTATAAAAAGTTCTGTTCGAAGTTTAATGCGAATTACATGTGAATTGTAGGGACAAACACAAACTGTGTTTAGCTCATTTTGGAGGGATTAATGAGGTTGCGTAGTTTTGTCATCTGATTGTGGTTTTGTGTTTGCCACAGTTTGCATCTGATATCAAAAATTCATTACTGCGTGTCAACGGACATTACACTGTATTTGTGAGAATGTTTTGGACAGGCATTGCAGAAGCTTGACATCATTTGCAGAATACTTTGCTCAATGCAGCTGATGTGAGAACAATAGGACAGATCAGGCGGTAGGTGGTATGTGTGTGGAGATGTAGGATGTTTGCCCACTGCTGTGCGAAGACAGCAGAGAAAGCAGCGAATATTGCAAATTTCACAAATGCTTGTTCATGTGCTGACATGACAATGTTCTTGCCTTCTTATGTTTCCCTTTGGTATCATTATGATTACACTCGTAAGAACATCACGATACAAAAGAACACCTTACATCTATTTCCAGGAGGAACTAAGAGAATTGCAACTACATTCCGGAACAAACTGTGATTGATACAGTTAGAATTTCTGCACCTAAAGCTCCTCTTTTGAATCCTATTCAGAGAGGGAAAAGAAATTTCCCACTTTTTGAAGTGTTGAAAGAAATGTAGAAATCTGATCAAGCTTATTCAAGAAGGTGAAAGCAATGTAATTCTCGCTCATGAATATTTAATTTCCTCCCACTCTCCACCCTTGATTCTCCCTGACAGGTGCCTACGTGTCCTCTTCCATTACCCATGTCATTTCCTCTCCTTCAACTGCAATCCCCCCTCATGTCCTTAACGCTGATCCC
This sequence comes from Carapus acus, assembly GCA_900312935.1. NCBI lineage: Eukaryota > Metazoa > Chordata > Actinopteri > Ophidiiformes > Carapidae > Carapus > Carapus acus. Next base: position 63,761 of record OMPJ01045624.1, on the reverse strand, counting down.
TGAGGACTGACACGCGCGAGGGGGATGGATGAAGCAGGAGTGAGAGGGAAATAGTGAGAAATGAAAACTCAAACAGGAGGAGCCAACGAGAGGATCGCATTCCTTACGTTTCAGCATCGGTGGGTCGACAGAAACATTCAGACAGGCCTTGTAGGTCGACAGGCAGCTAGGGAGTCAACCTGGCGGACAGACAGACTAGGCTGACGGCGAGAAAAGGGGTCACGGGAGGTGAGTGTGGGTGTGTGTGAGGTGGGGGTACAACACAGCCCCGCCGACAAGGTATGAATTGTACCAGCTGTACAGTCAGCAACGAAATATGTGACAACTACAACAGACAGTTAGCTTTCAATCCAAACAGAAATCAGATACAGTGTATACACGCAGCAGAGCCCACCAGTAACCCCCCGACACACACACAGTCACACAGACAGATGGGTAGATAGAGCTGCCCCTGCTGCTTTGGTACTGTTCCGCCCTCCCAGTGACTCTAGATAACAGTATGCAAGGTAGACAAAGTAATCCACAATAAAAATACAGTTAAAGCTTCCCAGAGATAGATAAATGCTGACAGAGTAGTGAGAAAGAGAGATAAATAGAGGATTGGGAGTGATGAAAGAATGGGCTCTTGAAACAGAGCGAGAGAGGGAGAAGTAATCGCGGATAAATGCAAGACAGGGGGATGCGAAAGGAAATGAGAAGACCCAAACAAAAGGGGACAGAGATGAGGAGGAGTGAAATCAAAAGTGTGAGATTTGATGGAGTATCGCACGTAATCCTTCCGTTTGCCTGCTTTTTGTACTGCAGACACAGAGCGTGCCACAGACAGCTGCAGTCCCCCAGACACTCCACACAATGGTTGATTAATGGCAAGAGATGGAGAGAAAGCTGAGCAGCCGGGAGAGGGAGAAAGGGGATATGGAAAAAATAGAGCCAATTGGAATAAGGGAAGAAGTGGAAACACAGGATGGAAAGAGTAAAAATGAATTATCTCCATTGAAGATCAAATTTCTCTTTGTTGTCCTTGATCTCTTCATCTCTTTGTTTCCGTCTGCCTCTGTTTTCATCTCTCTCTTTTCCTGCCACCTCATCCTCTTGTTTTCTCTCCCTCACCCCGGCTCTCTCACTCTCTTTATCCTTGTGCTGACTCTCTCTCTTCCCCTCTCTCTCCCTCTCACGGTCTCACTCAGCATCCCTGACTCCAGACAGTGTTAAATGTAGGTCACCCTGTCTGGAAGCTCCTCTTTGGCTCGCCATTCATTCATTCCTCCATTCTTAGCCTCTCCGGCTCCTCCACTGGGGAATCCTCTGGGGTAGCTGCTGGTTGCTGGACAGCATGTCCTAGCTGGATACCGCTTTATCGGATTTCATTCACACTGCACACGGGGAGAGCAGAATCTGCAGAATCACAAGGCCCGGCTACATCTGTATCCTGGAGGACGAGAGGGAGCACTCCATTGCTTTATCAGCAGTTGCAAACAGGCAGCGCCCGGGCACTACCTGGGCGCGTGGGGTCAGCTGCTATAAGGACAGAGAGCTTTAAAAACACATCACGGAGAAAGCTTTGGCCACGGTCCGTGACGGTCGTCCAAAAAAAAAGACATGTCGGAACCCGTCGTGACTGCTGGCTTCCAAAATTCACAACATACAGTAGTTCCAGATTTCCTGTACCTTTTACCCACTTTTGGTCTCCTCTTCATCGTCTGGCATGTGTGGCTGTGCGTATTCCTTTTGTCGAAACAGTACTCCAGGTTGTGTTGCAATAACTTTCTGCACATCACAGGAAGTCCAGCAATCCCTGAGATTTTTGCAGAATAATGCAGCAGTTCTCCATGAGAAAACATGAAACCCAGCATTCTGTTTAGCTTTTGCTTGCTCCTCGTCTGCTCCTTTCCAAAAAATTCTGGGAGTGGAACAGAGAAGAGTGTGTGTGAAAGTGTGTGTGTGTATGTCTGCTTCCCTGTCTGCCGCAGTGCAGAGCGACTGGCTTGGAGAAGTGAGGCAGGCAAAACGCAGACTGTTGCTAACTCTGTGGTGGCAGACTGGCAGCAAAGTGTTTGTGTGTACGTGTGTGTAGCTGGCTGGATAGCCGGCTGCATTGTTGTAGAACAGCAGTCAGGCCATCAATCAACCATCAATCACTGTCACCCCAAGTCTTTTACCATAACAAATGGCTGTGTGTGTTTGTGGGAGGGTGCATGGGAGTATAAGTGGGTGTGGACATGATAGTCCTAACCCCAGGGACCACACACACCCACACACAATCTCACACACACATACACAATAGACTTCACATGCACACATAGCAGTAGTATATTAAACCACTGTAGCCTCACCACTGGTTAGTAGAGGAGTATTAACCAGTCTGTTCTGTTTGCGTACGTTTGTTTGTGTACATAAATGTTAGAAAAGCCAATGAATAACATATCAACTTTGACCTGGAGCAGCTATTTCAGATATTCAGTACTGTCGTATGCATTTAACACCGTCGTTGCTGCTGTAACAACAAGGAGCATCTGAGGACCAGATGTTTATTTGTGTATGCTGTTTCAGCAGATGCTACATCTTTTCTCGATTTGCCATTAAGTCTGCACATGATCCAAGAAGACATGAAGTTCAAACTGTGCAAGTGTGCAATTTCGGTAGAGGGATGAAAAAACTGTAAAGAACTTTAACTTTGACTTTGCACTACGGCAAGCTGATGGACTCATGACAGTAGAAACTGTCTTTCTTCAAGTCTTACCTTCTTCGTTTCAGTTTGTACTTCTTTTCTTTGGGATCATCTGTTCTGATTATGTACCCCCACAAACCCCAATATTTGTCTCGCAGGGATGGAGAATCCAATACATCACGTGCTATGTGGTATTTTTTCAATGGTAGTACAAGATATCACTAATGAGTTTAATCTAAGACAATCACTCTGTGTTATGTAATGGGAAATTACATTGATTACCCCCCAAAAACGTGGGAGGATTTCAGAGAGTGAGAAATGAGTGGAGATTACAGGGTTAAACAGAGCAGTTTGACATCATCGTTGACCAATAGGTATCATTCACTTGATGAAGACTGAAGAAAAGTAAATACAAGTGACAACCTCTATCAAACCTCTCTCCCTGACTTAATCTCTCCCAGTCTCTTTCGGTCTCTCTCTCTCTCTCTCTTATACACACACACACACACACACACAGGTTGTCAGCTACATCCTCTGTCTGCCAGGTGTGAAGAGAGAGATGGCAGTCAGTAATTGGTGAGAAAGCACATTGTCACTTGCTGGATGGAGGATAGATTACATCCAATATGTTTCTAATATGGCAGGGGATGGAGAATAGAAATCCTACCCATTTTGGCTTCAGAAAGTGAAATATAAATGTGAAAATAGCAACAATGCTATTTTGGCATGTGTAATAAATGGGATTTTCTTAAAGCTGTTCCTTTCGGAATGATGTCAAATATCCATAAGAACATCAGTAATGATAACATGTTTGTCTGTTGTTAATTTTCATACATGATGGTAAATGACAAATGAAAGAATAGATATACAAACCAGGCATATTTTTCTTGTCTTCTAGACAATAAAGGACTAATTTACATTTGACCGAGAGCTCCCAAACTTTTTTCAAACATGAGAACCTTCTTCCTTCATCTTACCCTCTTTCCCTCCACCTTTTCTCTCTCTGACTCCCTGCCTTTCATATCCCCCGTGCCCCTGTTGTTGACCGACTGGAAAAAAACTATCGTCATGTGACGTCTTTTGTGTATGACAGAGGGAGAGAGGGAACGAGAGAGAGAGAGAGAGAGAGAGAGACACTCTAGAAGAGGTATTGAGTCTCAACAGACGCGAACCACACGCACGTACACACACGCTTCCACCTCATCACCTGAGCCAAACCTGTGGGGCACACAGCAGTGCGTCATCCATGAAGTCTGCAAAGGGTGTGTTCTTGGAGCCGGTCTCAAGAGAGAAGTGCCCCCACCCCGGCTCCCAGGGGTTGAGGGTTGGAGGTGACAAGGTGACACCATGTCTCTCTGATACCTGGTTTCTGTCAGAGCTCAGTGACAACTGGTCACCTCTCATTGGACACGCACGCCCGCGCACACGCACACACACATTTGCAGGTATGCACATGTGCTTAACCCATATTCACTTGAGCGATTGCTTGCGCTCCAGTGTTGCATAATAAAGTGAAGCAGTCTCAGAGGTGGCCAGTCACCACTGTGTGACTGTGTGTCAGATGTCACAGGGACTTCAATATGCATTCGCCCATGAATTGTGCAGCACAGAATGACAACTCTCAGAATAACAACTAGTATAAAGTTCATTCTGTCAACAGCACATACATTTGACCATCGTTTGCTATTCGGTATTCTAATTTCGTGTATTTGAATTCCACATGAAAAATCTAATTTTGGCTAATATGTAGAAATTCTAAATGGAAAAAGCACTATTATCAGGCAGGGTGGCAGAGGCAGTCCATGGCTGAGCACATTTGCATTTCTTTTGTGCCCTATTATGATAGACAAAAAGGGTCCTGGTAATAATAATAATGATAAAAAAAACAAAAAACAAAAAAAACAAACAGGCTGTAGAAGGCCAGGCCTTTTCACCATAGTTAAAGATTGCATCATAGAATTTGTTGGTTTACTTCAGCTCAAACTATGACGGTTTAATAATGTTGTTTATGTGTTGGACAATTCAACATTTTGCAAATAATCCCATTACACTATCATAGTGTAGTGCACAATATTGTGTTATCCACAGTACAGACTACAGAATAATGACTGTATTATGGTGTAGGTGCATATTATGGTGCACTTTATCTTGCCCCAACCTCCTTATGAAATGTGCAAGGCTTTAATGTATTGTGGACCTCGTATTGCGTTGAAGACGTATCTGCAGACAAAGGCAACCGGCTGAACTTGCATAACAGAATGTGCATGCATATGCATTTAACCTGTACCTGCTGACATGGATCAGATGCTTAAATACAATTACTTCTGCTAACGTTGTTACTCTCCGGTCTATTTGTTCTGTGCGCTTCACTGTGCAACCTTACAATACAATAACTGCAGAAGGTACCAGTCTCTGATTAGCCTGTGTGTGTCTGGCACACCACTGTACAAAGGCTGCCTTGCAACGCACTGTTGTCCAAGATGACCTCCTCCATTTTCAAGGACCAAAGTTCCTCCTTATGTACAGTATGTATGCCTATGCAATGACGAGCGTCTGGTCACTCAACAGTACTGGTTATTACTATTACTGACAGTTACATGTCAATGAACTCTATGCAGCACTCACTCTTTTATATCATGACAACAATACAGGAAGTGAGAAATGATTAGGTGATGATAATTGTGAGTTCCACCTGCCAATATCCAGTAAGTCTGCAAATGGGTATGAGAATAAATGCAAGTGATTTAAAAAGAAAATCTTATCTCGCAATTACAAGGTCAGGATAATGACTCTTTATTACCCATTCACACTGCAAAATTGTCTTCGGGCTCTTGAGGTATATGACTACATGGTGCCACTACCACGGTTAAAAATGTGTCATTTTCTGCTGCTTTCTCGCTGAACACCAGGAGACACGTGCTATATCTGCAAAGTAACGCCTCTGAGACTGTTACCAGGCAACAAGAACTTTTTGTAAATGGAATTATACCTCGAGGAACGGACACAAATTAACAGAACACATGAATCATATCTGGTCAAATCCTTGTCTTTGAGGCTTTTAGAAAACTTGTGTGTTTTTATAACTTAATCTTCACCCAATGTTGAGAATTGGTTTTGATGATTTTTGGCAAGTTTGTGTTTCAGCTGTTGTCCTAACTGGGTACATGTTGATGCTTTTATTAAAGCTATGTTCCTCCAGTATTTGTATACCGGTCTATGGAAAGCTTCTTGTGTCATGTTGAGAGCGTGCATGAGTGCGTGCGTGAGTGCGTGAGTGCATGTGTGCGTGCGCGTTGCACTAAATCACTGCTGTGGTAGTTTAGCCCTGCCTGTGTTTGCTCTCCCATACAGAGAGAACCTTGAAATGTGACAGATGTTCAAATTCACCTTGCTGAACTTCACAAATCAAAGCTCGACCACTAATAATGAGCTTGTGTCAGTCCAGAAGGAGGAGAGATTGTGGGGGCAAAATAGGTGCTCACACACAGACACACACAAACCACCAATCATTAACAGCAAAGATAGGGTTATACTTTGCAGCTGCTCTTTTTGGATAAGATAAGACTTTAGCTGCTGGAAGTGAGCTTGTGTGTCCGTGTGTGTTCACCTCTGAATCTTTGGATGTATCTGTGGCGAAAAACACCTGTTCAAACAAAGCCTCGGAAACATAACTGAATAAATACATTCTGCATATACAGTAACCAACCATCTGTCAGTTATAATGTTGTAAAAGACTGCAGTGAAAACTGACTTTGATGACAGTGAAAATACAATAAATCAAAGAGCTCCATTCTGTGTAGTGTACTTGGTGTAAAACACTTTGAAACCCTTTGCAACCACGGATTGATCTGCATTGGAGGAAATCTGTCTCCAATTACTTACACACCCCTCTATTGTAGTCTCTCTAGAAGAAAAGCAAAACCAAAAACTCTAGAGTTTCTTCTTTGCTAGGCTGTTTATTCAATTGTAACATAGTGTTTGTTTGGTTATTCAGTTTGATCACAATTTGCCTTAATGTGATTAAATGATAAACTTCCATGAAATGCATAAATCCATTTATTATTCTTCAGTTTCAGCAGGCTGAACTCCAACCAGTCTTTGTGGTCACCATCCAACCCATCAATATTTAATATGGGAAGATTTTAAGGTTTTGTGAAACTGAGTAAATGCACTCTGAGTGGGAGGCAGACCATATGGTGTCAGTGTTCTGAATAACAGATGACCTCAGATCAGATTTATCTTGAGAGGACAGCGAAAGAAAGGGAAAAAGAGAAGCGGGTGATTTGGCAACAGTGTTCATGCAACATTCATGCCAGTAAAACAAACTACGCCAAACTCTACAAGCAGGGAGAGAGACCACGAGACAGAAAGAGAGTCCGCGAGCGAAGACCAGAGAATGGGACACCAGAGGAGGGAAGCCACGGGGTAAATGCAACACAGGAGCAAGGCGAAGAACGCACTGTGTTGAGTATACGCGAGCTGGAGGGAGTGAGGACAAAGTGGGAGGGACGGGGGAGGCTATTAGGGTGGAGAGAGCGGGTAAGAAAGACGGACTGAGGACAGACAAAGGAGGAGAGCAGGGCGGGCGAGAGACATCCAAAAGAACACCTGTTGAGATTAGGGCTGGCACGCGACCCACTCTGACTCGCGTGGCAGCTGCACCTCACTGGAACAATGGCAGTAAAAGAAGGAGAGGAAGAAAAAGAGGGGAAAGTTTGAATGCACAACTTATCCTTTCAGGTTGTGTGACAGGAATACGAATGAGTGGGAGAGAAAGAGATGGGAAGAGAGAGAAAGGGTGAGAATAAGGATACTGTACTCAGGTTTAGCTTAACTAGGTGGAAGGTCTTGTTTATCCAAATAGAATAGAATAGAATAAACCTGTTTAGCCTGAGTAGGACGTTGACTCTAAATCCACCAGCTGTCACTCCAGGTGTACCTGGTTTGCAAGGTCTTGTTCTCAAGGGCAACCAACAATACATCTCACTCTATCCTATTTCTTCTTTAAGGATGAAGACTGGCAACTGGCAATCTAAGGAGGATAAGGCAAAAGACCAAATCTTCAAATAAAATGAAATGTTTGTTCTGTCTACAAGGCAGTTGCCTTAAAATGTTGCCAACCGGGGTGGTACTACGAGGCTCTTGATCAGTGGGGACTTGGAATGTGTCTGTAGTAGTCAATACTGGGTTCATAGTGACCTTATTAGAAGGTATTTATATCCTCTTTGGTAGCACTGCAATATCCCCATTGGAATTCAAAGTTAAGTTAGGAAATCTTTATAGTGTATCTCAAAACTTTAGTGGCTCATTACTATCATTGTGTTTGATGAAGGATGAATCTTGTGTTGGCCTGGAAAACGCAGTGGCCACATGTGGACTCTAGATTTGTATGCCACAACTAACGGTTCCATGCAGCTCCTTATTAAAATGGTGTTGAGAAACAGTGCAAGTTTATGAGTTACCACTCTTATTTCCATTGCAGTTCTGCTCCATGAACACACAAATTGGAGACCAATTACCCATTGCTCTACTTGAATGCACTGCAGATATGAAGCCATATTGAATATAATTGTATTCAGTGAAATGCATCCACTAACGTTGGTGGCTGTACTTCCACACTAATTTCCCAGTGGTGATCCAAGTCACCTCTGACTCTCCTTTCATTTAGACACAGAGTATCTGACCATCTCTCAGCCTCTCTCTGTTTCCCTTTAGCTTACTTTATCATCCAGACTCACCTCCACCCACCACACGCACAGGCACACACACTTTCACAAACAGCAGCGGGCCAATTTCATTTTTTACTTCACTCCATTTATTAAGGATGTTATCTTGGAAAGACACATGCTCTCTTGTATGCAAAAAAGCTACCACAGTGGAGAATGATTTTAAAGTGCAACTTATTTGATAGGAACTGGTTCTCAAACTGATTCCCAAACATACCTGGCACAATACGAGGAAAATAAATACAGCTGTCTCACTTTGTATCAGTTCTATGTTCTCTTATTCTTCTGCTCTATGTCCAATTAACCTTGAAGTCGTTTGTACATGAGTGCATAGTTTATCACCCCCACTCACTAAGTCACTGTCAGCCTTTCTGACAGTTGGTTGAGTGGAAGTATGCGAGAGCTAAGATACAGCCGGCCAGGGTCACATGTCTCCCGATCCCCCCAACCCCCTCTCGC